>BHFT01016666.1:0-33356 GCA_004320025.1 Laticauda laticaudata
AAAAAAACTAGAAAACTGGACAAGAAAAATTTCGCCCAACACCCACCACAACACCTGAAACATCACTTTAGTCATACAAACGTTTCCAACAGAGAACTCAACAAAACAGAAACAGCATGTCCCTAATCCAAAGGATTTAATCTTTGCCATAGCCCCACCCAAAAAAATCCCCAACAGGAATCCACTCATATGTGCAAGTACGTAAACTTCCAGCCTAACCAAATTAAAATACCAGTATGAAGCTGACAGGCAATAAGGAACACCCTAGGGTTACTCACATCTTATGCCACAAATGAAACCACCAAAAAAATCATTTGCAAAAAAGATGAATTCACAGCGTGTACAAACCCTGAAAAAATGATAACAGCCATAATAAGTACTCCCAGCAGCACAAACGGAAATCGGCCCACAGTAGTAACTGGACAGAAAAGACTAGTGGAAACAAAATTGACAGACCTACCTCCAAGACTCACACATACAAACCTAGTTAAAACACAGGCACCCAACCCACAATATCTGGAAAATTCAACCAAGCAAGCAAACATTCATAACCAGCCACATAAGCAAAGAAATCCACACAGCCACGATCCATACCCAACTCGAGAACAAATCTTTCTAGATGCCCCAAATTTATACGGCCTCCCAAAAATACACAAAGAAGGCATACCTCTCAGACCCATAGTCCAGCCTCCATAGCCGAGCACCCATTACAAAAAACCTAGGCCTAACATACTTAGCCAAAAACAACCTACAAGCCCCATGCTGCAAACCGCAGCTTCATATGTACAAAAACTCATTACCACATCTTAGAACCCATGCCATCACAAGATCCTACACGCTACGAACCAAGAAGATCCTATCTTGTAAAGTATCTCGACGTGGTTTCACCCTATTCACTCCAGTAAGTCCCGATTAACAAGAAACTCTTGGAATCATCAAAAATAAATACCAACAGCCTAAAGACCCTCATAGCGACACTAACAGACACACTGCCCCTAACCAAACACATATTCATCATCACAAAGGACAAAGATACAAGCAAATTGGAAGGCGAGCCCCTATGGGCATCCACCACTGCGTCACCCGCTCACTTTGCAAAACCTGCGTTCATGAAGAATTCCACAATCCAACACAACGCCCTGGCTTAATGCCACCCACAAACCCAAACCTATGGCTAAGATACATCGATTGACACATTTGCTTGAATTCTGGCCCCATGGAAAAGAAAAACCTAAAACAACTTTTCCCTAACACACCTAAACAAAACACACACCCCAAAATCAAGTGGGCACCATGGAAATTGGAAATAAACAAAACACACACCATTCCTAGACTGTACTAATCTACCAAAGAACCTAGATAGGCACACTGGGACAACACCATCATACAACAAGAAAAACAACCACACCAACCGGCCTACCCTCAACGCCCAATCCCACCACCACCCAGCCACAGATAACATTCCCGTTGGCGAAAAACCACTAAATTTAAAAAACCAGAACCAAAACGCCCTTGGCAGACTTAAGACACATATAAAGACCTGAACTATGCCACCCTGACATCGACAGTATTGACAGCCAATGGCCTTCCACAAAAACAAAATCAGCCACCTTGCATCCACAAAAACACACCAATACCATAACAAGAGACCTAGAAGACCAACAGACCTACTGGAACAGCTGTTTCTTGCCCTAACCATTAAAGACGGTACTACAGATAAAAATCCAGTAAGGATACTATTTACAGGCCATCACATCAAGACTGCCTTTCAAAAAAACAGATGCAAAAATAGCAGGCCAATCCTGAAGGCACACCCCAAAAGACAAAAAAATTGACCCCTCGGAAAACCAACCGGCCAAATTATAGAAATTCCCTAGTACATCATGCCCAGCCCACATACATATGGACAGACCAAATATGAAGGAATAAGTTTACCCACCTAGCCATGAACACAAAAGATGCCAGCTAAAATCAAGCTGGAACACACAACCTCCTCACTAGTCCAACACCATGAACACACACACAGCGTCACAAAAACATCAACCTTCAACTGGCACCCAACAAAACCCTAGCCACTATAGAAAAACCCCCAGCCACAGAATCATCAGAGAAGCCATAGACGATTGAAAACAAAGACCTTAGACAGCCATCGCAATTTTAGAAGAGATGATCTCCAGCAGACTGTCAATCATTTTTGGAAGCCTGCACTCTCAAATAGCAACAGATCTCCACACCCACAAAACAGACAAACCACCTGAGCACAGACAGTGTGCTCTGATGCCTTCCAACTCAAACCACCCCCCCACCAGGCACCCAGGGGTGAAAACCCAGCTTGCTGCCATGAATAGCACGCCGTCCTTTCACATTGAAGCCAAGCTGCATGAAAGCCTCACAAACACAAGAACCAGAGGTGCTGCCAGCCCAATCCAAAGCACAAAAACAGAACAGCAAGAAACCAAGACCAACACCAAGCAATCAAACTCCACAGTCCAGATGAACCACAGACCCAGGTTAATAGCCCAACTCAGAACTAGCACACAGCCTCAAAATTTGCAAACAAGCACACTCGTGAGACCCACAACTTCCACTACAGAAGGCGCTGATGATGCGCCAGATTGAGATTCTGCTGAAACGTTGCCTACAACTTTTAACAGACCTACAATGCAGCCTCTACAACTTTAACAGAACTACAATGACGTGCGGATAATTAACCCGAAGCGAAGCCTAAACAGCACATACCACTTATATATATATATTATATACACTATATATATGATTATAATATATATACTACTATATCACTATATATGCCACCTATTTTAGAAAAAAAACTGTACATCAATATATGCAAGGAAATTGCATATGTTTATATACTATACTATATTATATAGTGCCTGTTTAGCTTCTTTCATCTCATTCTCCATTCAGAAGCCTGGGCATGATGGCCAGATGAGATTCTGCTGAAAACGTTGCCCTACAAACTTTCTAACAGAACTAACATCAGCTATACTGCCAGAGAGTAACTACCTAAATGTCTCACCTTTATATATTAATGTAAGCAGGGTCGGGATCTAAAATAAAATTTTATTTTTACAAATTGGCCAGCATCTATGCTATCTCCCTTCTCTATATTTCTACAGATTTTTCCCTCTTCCTGTTTGTCTATCTCTCTCTGGCTAGCTAATTATTTTGGTCTTTCATACAAATATTTTCTTAGATATGAAATGAAAATGTCATCCTAAATTTTGGCATTTTCTGTAGATATAAATCTTTATTTTTGTGCATTGGTGTTTCTTTTTCCAGATTGTGGTTTGAAAGCGTCCTTTGCAATAGAGAATTGTATCTGATAATATAATTTCATACCATTTGTATGAACTAAGGCTATTTCTTACATAATAGCAATATGCTACATATTTTTTCTTTGAAAATATAGGGAATGTGTTAATAAATGTGTCATAAATGCGTTTCTCTACGGTATTTACGAAAAAAGATGAGGAAGATGTGGTCTTTTAGTCTTTGATGGATTACAAATTGCAGCTCTCCAACCAATATGGTCAATGGTGAGGAACATTGAGAACTTTACTTGGAACTGTAATGATTCTTCACAAATGCATTTAATCCATTCCCCAAATTTGCAAAGTACAGATAGAAACATATATTTATGCAGGAAGTCCACGTAGGAGAATTAAAACAGTTACTCCTCATGTATTTAACAATTTTTTGAGTTACATTTTCTCTTAAACATTATAACTTAGAAGCTTCAGAGAGTTTTTGAGGCCCTAGGTTATATATCTCTGATATAGTTAATGGCTCAGCCTTCAGTACCTCTGACAGGGACCTATTTTTTAGGAACATCACCATCAGATGAAATTAGGATGAGCAATTGCAAAATGACACTCTATGAAAAAAGAAGTAATAATTGAATTGAAAAAAGAACCCATAATTGGCCAGATGAAAAGGAGAAGAAATGGTACAATTATTGCATTATTATATTCCAGTCTCATTGTATTCCATCAAATGGCTGTGATCTGACAGATTGCAGAGAGATTCAGGTTGGGCTTTAGTCAATCTGTGAACAACTCAATTCAACTACCAACAAGATTCTTATAGTGAACACATATTTGAGATACAAATGTATTAGGTGGAAATACATTTGTTGCTCAAATTGTCCAATTCTGTTAAGAACACCATCTGACCTTGGTTATATTCAGGAAGAATAGCAGTAATAATCATGTCATTGGTCCCAAGTAATTGTTTGCTATCTTATTCAAGAAGTAAAGGAACAGGGTGCCTTAACTTTAACTCTATCAGAGCCAGAAGGAATTTACAATGACGAGGTTAGCTTTGTCTCACTTCTATTACTGCCTTATCTTTCTGATGTTGACAAGGAAACAGATGTCATCAAGGGTTTAATTCTGGATAAAGACATGGTTTAGTGGCATAGCCTTATGGCTATGGCAGTTGTAATTAATCATGAGAGATCTTGCAGGCAGTTCTGTTTTTGTCAGTCTTTGGAACATGAAGATGACAAGGTGAAGATGATTTTCAAGGAGATTGTTCCCTAATGACCTGTCTTTGGTCCCCAATCCAGGGATTCTTCTTGATTTACTGACTTGCTTTCTGTAATGAAGAGACAGTAGAATTTCCTAGAGCGGTAATGGTATGATACTCGGAGCCAATACAACTGAAAACAGTTATATGGCCATAGCTGGTAGAAATATCATAGGTGGCTTGCTGATGTGCTCAAATAGCCTGTGAAGTATATTACAGATAAGATCTTTTTTCAAAATGTATGTTTTAAAATCAGCCCACTCTTTATTTCATTATAGATCCGATAACATAAGAACATGAGAATTAAAGTCATTTCAACATACGTATTTAATTTTGATCAAAAAAATTTTTTAAAAAAAAGACAGGAGCAAGAAAAAAATACACCAATAAACCAGAGATTTTAAAGCATTAAGTAAATTGAACACCAATTCTCAAAACAATATTAATAACACCATTAAATTTAACATTTTTAATCATTTTAAAACTAGATCAAATTAAGGTATGAGTATCAATCACAGTATTCAGTATGAAATGTAGTTTAAAATGAAAAGTTTCAGTCTTAGTTAATCAATAAGATAAGAAATCTATCCATATAGAACAAATAATCCACGGATTAAATGTTAAGAATTCATGTCAAAAGAAAATAACATCTGTTTCTGTTTAGATTATATATGTGACATATTTTCTATTTCTGAAATGTACTTAGTTTTATGATCAGTATACTCCAAAAGGACAATGCCAGAAACTTCACAGCATCAGAAACCTCAGAAAATAGAATATATTTCATGCTGATTGTTTCCCGGAGTGAAATAACAAATGCTGAAGCAAGTCAATACACTTTAATATATACCTGTCCCATTCAATGCCTTCATGTCAAAGAGATGTCCAAGGTGTTTCAGTAAACACTGTTACTAGAATAAGTTTTCTAGTTTGATATTTCATTAATAAACAAGTTTAAGACTTGACTATGTAGAATTGCTTTGTCTTCTGTTATCCTTGTATACTTTATATGGGTTCAGCTGCATTTCTATTAGGATTACTCTCTGGAATTTAAGCCCATGTCACACCGAACCAACAGATGCAAAGAGGATGTAAAACAGACAAAAAACCTACCTTTCATCCATTTGAAAACGCGATGTACTCACTGCCTCCGTTTTGCTTCTATCTATCCATCCAGCATCCGTTATGGACGTTTCATCCGCTCCAAAGTTTTGGGCTGCCTAAAACTTTTGCATGGAAAATGTATCCAGTGTCCGTTATGCATCCTACGCATCGCTACGCATCCGTTTCATGCATTCTGTTACGCATCCGCTATATCCGCTAGGCATCCGTTCCGCATCCGCAGAACTCCATCCGCCCGGTCGCAGGGAGGAAGAAGAACGGACGTGAACGGATGCAGAACGGATGCCTAGCGGATGCAACGGAAACAAAGCATTTAAAACGGAAAAAACGTTCACGGAGGGGACCTATCTTCGGATATTAAGGATGTCTTGCAGGATGCCTAGAGGATCCTAGAGGATGCCTAGAGGATGCAAAGGGACACCATACTGCCTATAAAAAGGGGAGCAACTCGTCTGGCATCTCACTTTCAGACCAGCAACCACCTGTGCAGACCTCTGCAGCCTTCATCTGGATCTTCTCTTCCACAGCATCCAGTCATGTCCACCGTGGATGCAACAAAGTCCTTTCGGCAGCCACCATCATTCTGCAACAGTGCGAAGCCATCTGCAGGCTCTGTTGAACTCTACTGCCGAGAAGAAAAGGAGCACCCAAAAAGAGTCTGGATCCGAAGATGGTTCACAAGAAGAGCAGAGGACGGACTGTACAACAAGCTGATGGTGGAGCTCAGGAGGAAGACACTTGGGCCATTCCAGAACTTCATGAGGATGCATCAGCCATGTTTGACGAATGTTGTGCAGCGCCTACACCCAGGCTGACCAGGCAAACACAAGCTTCGGCCCAGCCTGGAACCTGGGCTCAAGGTGGCACTCACTCTGCGCCACCTGGCCTCAGGGACCTCCTACAGGAAGCATGCAGTAGGCTGGAGGTGCCACACAATAACCATCGCAGCATTGTGGTCAGAGAAGTGGTGGCAGGCCATTCATCGAAGAATACAAGAGGAGCTCCTCCAGTGCCCCTCCACTGAGAGGATGGAAGAAAGTTGCAGAGCAGTGGGTATCAGAAGTGGAACTTACCCCACACCGTTGGAGCCATAGATGACAAGCACGTGCCTGCCAAATCCTCCAACCAACTCAGGCTCCACTTATTTCAGCTCCAAGGGCTTCTTCAGCATTCATCCTCTTCGCCATGGTCTATGCTGACTACAAGTTCATGTACATCGATGCTTCAGGCAACGGCTCATCTTCAGATGCCAGATATACAACACCAGTCACCTCAAGGAGGAGCTGGAAGGCTTCATCTGTGGGGATGACGCCTTCTCCCTCACAACCTACCTCATGAAGCCTACACTTCCAGACTCCTCACCTGTGAAGAGAGAATCTTCAACTACAGCTGTTCCAGGGCAAGGGCGGTGGTGGAGAACGCCTTTGGCATCCTGGCCAACAGGTTCCAGGTACTTCTCACCACCATGCAGCATCACCAAGACCGTGAGGAGGATCATGGAAGCTTGCTGCATCCTGCACAATCTCATGCACACCACTACCAGTCTTGGCAGAACAGGCTGGTAGATGCTTAATGGATGCTTCCTTCAGCCTGATCTCATCACACAGATGAGATTGGGCCATGTATGTTGAGTGGCCCGAACAATGAAACAGGGCATTTATAAAGAGTTGTGTTTATGTTGAAATGTGTGGGATCACATTGTTTTTACATTTTGTTATTGATAATAAAGGGCCATAGGTGTGGCACCTGGGAGGGTGGACCATACAGTCCACTATGCTTCACTGGAGGTTTATCTATCCCACAGCTAATACCCATCCCAAAGGTATCCCTGCCCATTCCCACTGCAACCCATCCCACAAGCATGCAAAGGCTTGAACCATTTCTAAAAGTTTCCACAAGAACTTTATTAAAAAAAAGAAATGAAGCAAGTGTGGGAATCATAAATCGACTTTATTAAAAACAAGCTATCAGACAAAAATGAGTCTCTGGTACTCCTTTGGTCGCTCAGTCCAGCGGGTGAAGGGTGCAGGTGCTGTGAGGTGGCTGGTGCTGGAGTGCTTGTCATCAGCTCCTCCAGAAGCAGAAGCAGCAGAAGTGCCAGCCCCAGAAGGTGAGCCCGTGCTGCAGAAGCCCAGAGAACCAGAGTGAGGGCAGGGGCGGGATGGTGCCCTGTCCCTCTTGCAGGGCTGGCAGCAGATGGCTAAGGCTTGCTGTGCTCCGCATGGTTGTGGGTTGCTGCTGGCAGGAAGGCTTGCAGGAGCAGGCACCAAGGCTGGCTGGCTGGCAGGCAGGCATGCTGGCAGGCAGGCTGCAGGCAGGCTGGCAGGCAGGCAGGCACCAAGGCTGGCAGGGAGGCAGGCACCAAGGCTGGCAGAAAGGCTGGCAGGCACAGGCACCAAGGCTGGCAGCAGGCAGACAGCAAGGCTTGCAGGAAGCTGGCAGGAAGCTGGCAGGAGGCTTGCAGGCAGGCAGGCACCAAGGCTGGCAGGGAGGCAGGCACCAAGGCTTGCAGGAAGGCTGGCAGGAAGGCTGGCAGGCAGGCAGGCACCCAAGGCTGGCAGAATGACACGCAGCAAGGCTGGTAGGCAGAGACTGGCTGCAGCAAGGCTTGCAGCAGGCTGGCAGTCAAGACTGGCAGGGAGGCTGGCAGGAGGCTGGCAGCAAGCTGGTAGCAAGGCTGGCAGCAAGGCTGGCAGGCAGACATGCAGGCAGGACAGGCAAGGCAGTCGATGTGTCTGGCAGCAGGTCTTTCCTCTGAATGGCCACCTGCTTCTGAGCTGCCTCCGTTATATCCGCGGGGCTTGATGCAATGCATCCCCCCCGCATGCGCAATTAACGCTAGGCATTCGCTAGGCTTTCCGCTCTGCATCCGCTTCTGCATCTGCTCTGCATCCGCTGATCCGCTCTGCATCTGCTGTTTCCGTTCCACGTCCGCTTTTGCTGAGGCCCCCAGAAGTCCTAGCGGACGTTGCCATCTGCTTCCATCTGCTTCTATCCGCTGGGCTTCCTTCCGCATCCGCTCTGCATCCGCCCTGCTCCTTCCCCTGTCCGTGTTATCGCTCCGCTTATGCAAATTTTTGCCCCTTTTGAGAGAGGATAACAATGGTATGAAACATTTTTGCTGTCCGCTGTGTCCTTTTTGCATCCGTTGGGCAGTGTGACATGGCTTTAATTTGTATGTTGAGAGCAATTTAACAATGTAAAATCTCAGGCTAGTTTTGGTCTTCATAGGCAGATTCTTGTAATTGATTTATGGAATAGCCTGAAATAATTAATTTCTGTTTCCAAATGGAGGGATCTCTTGACATAGATGGATGGTGGATAGATGAATTGATAGAGTAGATAGATAGATAGATAGATTAGATAGATAGATAGATAGATAGATAGTTAGATGAGATAGATAGATAGATAATAGATAGATAGATGATGAGAGAGAGAGAGAGAGAGAGAGAGAGAGAGAGAGAGAGAGAGAGTATTAATAGAATCACACTGGCACTCAAATCCATTTGTGTGTTGTGTAAATGCTTCCCTAATAGGCTTTTACTGGACTAAGCCTTAGCATGTGTCCACTTGTTATCTTTGTGCAGAAAGTAGAAAATAAATTGCATCTAATGGAATAGCACAGGGAAATTCTTGGATTGAAGAACTCTCCACTGAAAGGCTTACTGGTATTAGAAGAAATTTACTTCCCATAATTTTATACTGGATTGTAACATTGACTTCTGCATGATACTTTTTTATTTATTGTGATTATATAAAAGGTTTTTAAAAAACTATCCCAGAGGTAGCATAATAAACTTTTGGGTGACTTAAGGCCTAGATAAATCCCTCCTGGCTTTTGAAAATAGACAGACCTGTAAAATTGTTTAAAGTGAGCAGTGATTCGGTCATTTATAAAGAAAACCAATTTGGATTTAACAGCTATAAATACATGTGATGAAATAAAAAAATATACTACTTTCGGTATATTTTCTTCTAGTTGTTCCAGTCTTTCTACTGGAATAGATAGGGATGTTCAATTTTAAGTAGTTATTGTTAAGGCTGTGAATTTAGACTCTATGATTCTGTGCAGAATCCTGGGGCCCAGGAAGGTAAAAAATGGAGCCCGGGGGGCACAGCACTCAACACCCCCATGCTCTATTTTGGAGCCTCCTGGGCCTCGGGGAAGCCTACTGGGGGGCATTTTTGGTCCCAGGAAGCTTTCCTGGGACCCAGGAAGGCAAAAAAAAAAAAATGCAGTAGAGGTACAGCACCTTTTTGCCTCCTGGGCCTCAGGGAAGCCTCCTGGGTGAAGGAGTAAGACAGCAGGGGGATTCCAGCACAACTGATCATCAGAACAGCTGATTGTTGGGAGGGGGAAAAATACCTTAAGGAGTGACTTGGGTGGGGAAGAATGCAGTCAGCGATGTCAGGCGCATGTGTGATAAGGACTGACTGGGCAGGGGAGGAAGCCAGCCAGGGGCATGATTTGCCGGTTCTCCGAACTGCACAGAATCATAACATCCAGTTCTATAGAACTTGTCTGAACCAGTAGAATCCCACCCCTGCATATTGACAAACAACACAAGTAGAGCATTTGAAATTCTACCTTGGAAGCAAAATTTTCACCACATTTTAATGCCATTCAGGTGATATAGTTATAATATATTTTCTCATCTGGGAATGAATTCAGTAAAGCTGGCTTTTTTGAGCAATTATAGAGAAAATTATAAGACCATGCTTGTCAGTTACAATCTGCAATCTTAAGCATTCTTGGAGATAAAAGAAAACAATAACCCATTAATCTCTTAGCCACTTTACTATGTGGTAGTTGTTGTTTTAAAAAACCTAAATTTAGGTATATGTTTTAATGGAATCTAACATCTGATGTTTTGTCAAATGGCTATATTTTTCTGACAATAAAACAGATATTTTTCTGATAGCTTATTGCTTGATTTCACAGGGTATTCATTCAAGAAATTGACGTCTGTAAGTGAATACATACAGTACTGCAGATATCCTTCAAATAATCCAGATACTGCCTTCATTTATATTGGGAAAAATTGCTGTAGTTTCAGGTTTCATGTGCCTTAGATACAAAATCACCAAAGTAACGTAAGAATAAATTTATTCAGTCAGACACCAGAGAATATAGTCATTTATCTACAAATGCTCAAATTGCTTAAAAATGTAGCACAATTTTATTGCCCATAGTTGGGAACTATTGTCAGTGTATGAGAGTTCATGAATTGGAATAGGGATGGTAACAGTTCAGCCAATGGAGACTGTTTGGTGACTCAGACAGCTCGGAGCCTTGGCGTGGCTTAGTTTGACTGATCTGTGTGTATATAAAAGTTATATCGCTTCTATTGCTTCTGTGTTTATATTGCTTCTGTGATTCTGAGTTCTAGTGGTTATGATTGCTTCTATTCCTTTGTAGTTGCTACCATGATGCAACAGCTGCATGGGTATTGTATACATGCATCATGTTTTATATTATTGTATGTAAACAAGTTTCTTCTATAAATGAATCCTGCTGAATTATTTACTTGTGTGTTAGTTGGATTGCTGCAAACTCTGACAAATATACCAATAAGCTAGAGTCAACATGAGAAAAAAAGGGAGGAAGGCAGCTAGAGATACAGAAAGCTAACGATTATCTTGATGAACAACAAGACATCTCTTTGTTCAATGAAGGATTTTTCAATACATTATTTTAGGGTTACTCCAAGGCCACTGATTTATGATTAAAGTTCCCTAAAGAATCTGCCTCACAAAGAACAGGAAAGAAAATGACATGACTTGGATCAATAAGTACCTTTACAGAAGAAGAAAATTGTGCTAGTATTGATGAAATTGATGGAACAGCTTGTCTTCAGATGCTGTGCTCCAACACTGGAACACTGGGTGCTCCAACACTGGAATATTTTAAGAAGAGATTGGATAACCATTTGTCTAAAATAGTAAACGGTTCCCTGCCTGAGCAGGTGATTGGACCTTCAAGGTCCCTTCCAACTCTGTTACAGTTCTGTTCTGTTCTGTTCTATTCTACTCTATTCATTCTAAATATCAGTTTCTCCAGGATCTAAGAACTTAACTGTACAAATATGTGCAGTCCCAAGACCAGAAAAACAGATTACAAACCATTACACTACTGATTATAAAAGATAGATTGAAAGCTGGTCAGCGATGTTTTACTGAAAGTCTTTAAAATCTTTCTTATAGCAGTGGTTGCCAACCAGTAGGTCAGGGACTACTAGTGGTCCATAAGAAAATTTTGGTGGCCCTCAGAGAAATGTCACCCCCAAAGCAATAAATTCAGGCTGCATGGGAACACAAGATTGAGCTGCCACATGGCCCATGGGAACACAAGGCTTGGGTTGCTTGCATTGTGAACAAAACAAGGTAGTGAGGGGAGGGGGAAAAGGGCAGAGGGGGGAACTTGCCCCACATGCCCCACGCACATAGCCTGGCCACCAGGCTGCTTCTTTCTACTTCTTTCTTCTTCTGCTTTTGGCTGTACGCATGGAAAGCAGCAAAAGTCTTTCTCTCCCTAAATTCCATCAGAAAGGAATCTTTGGAGCAAGGCATCCTGCTCCAAGAGGCTGCACCAGCAAAGACTTATTTCTGGCAGAGTTTGGGGGAGAGAAAGAAAGACTTCTGCTGCTTCTTCTGCTTTCCTTGCATGAAGCCAAAACTCTATCTGTCTGTCTCTGTCTCTGTCTCTGTCTCTGTTCTCTCTCTCTCTCTCTCTCTTTCTCTCTCCCTGAGAATGGAGCTGGAGACAGTATCCTGCAATCCCAAATAAAAGAATGATTGAATCGGTAGAAAAATGGGCTGGGGAATTTTCTTGCAGACTTTTTTCTGCAGCCACTGTCATATTAGTGGTCCACAGGATTTAAAATTATGAGTTTGGTGGTGCCTAAAGCCCATGTCAAACTGCACCAACAGATGCAAAGAGGATGTAAACGCGACAAAAAAGCTTGCCATCCGTTGGTTAACGCGATGTACTCACTGCCTCCGTTTTGCTTCCTCTCTATCCGTCCAGCATCCGTCTATTGACGTTTCATCCACTCAGAAAGTTTTGGGCTGCCCAAACTTTTGCGCGGAAAATGTATCCAATGCGTCCGTTCTGCATCCGCTACGCATCCGTTTATCTGCATTCTGTTTACGCATCCGCTTATCCGCCAGGCATCCGTTCCGCATCTGCGCAACTCGCATCCGCCTCGGACGCAGGGAGGAAGGGAATGGACGCAGAACGGATGCAGAACGGATGCCAAGCGGAAACAAAGCATTTAAATGGAAAAAACGTTCGCAGAGGGGACCTATCTCGGATTTAAGGATGTCTGCAGGATGCCTAGAGGATGCCTAGAGGATGCAAAGGGACACCTATACTGCCTATTAAAAAGGGGGAGCAACACATCTGGATCTCACTTTCAGAACAGCAGCCCTGTGGTGCGGACCTCGCAGCCTTCATCTGCCTCTTCCTCTTACAGCATCCAGTCATGTCCCACGTGGATCATAACACAGTCCTTTTGGCAGCCACCATCCTTCTGCAACAGTGCGAAGCCATCTACAGGCTCTGTGAACTCTTACTACGGAAGAAAAAAGGGACGGCCAAGAAGCATCTGGGTACGAAGATGGTTCCACCAGAAGAGCAGAGGACGGACTGTACAACAAGCTGATGGTGGAGCTCAGGAGCGAAGACACTCGGGCATTCCAGAACTTCATGAGGATGCCTCCAGCCATGTTTGACGAACTTGTGCTGCGCCTGACACCCAGGTTGACCAAGACAAACACCAACTTCCGGCCCAGCCTGGAACCTGGGCTCAAGGTGGCACTCACTCTGCGCCACCTGGCCTCAGGACCACCTACAGGAGCATGCAGTATGGCTGGAGGGTGCCACAAAAACACCATCAGCATTGTGGTCAGAGAAGTGGTGGCAGGCCATCATCGAAGAATACAAGGAGGAGCTCCTCCAGTGCCCCTCCACTGAAGAGGATGGAAGAAGTTGCAGAGCAGTGGTATCAGAGGTGGAACTTCCCCCACACCGTTGGAGCCATAGATGGGAAGCACGTGGCCTGCAAAGCGCCAGCCAAGTGGGGTCCACTTATTTCAATTACAAGGCTTCTTCAGCATCATCCTCTTCGCCATGGTTGATGCTGACTACAAGTTCATGTACATCAATGCTTCAGCAGCGGCTCATCTTCAGATGCCAGGTATTACAACGCCAGTCACCTCAGAGGAGCGGGGGAATGCAACCTCATCGTGGGCTTCCCAGATCCAGCTGCCCAATGACACGCAAGATGTGGCCCTACTTCATCATGGGGGATGACTCCTTCTCCTCACAACTACCTCATGAAGCCTATACCTCCAATACCTCACCCATGAAGAAAGGATCTTCAACTACAGGCTGTCCAGGGCAAGGCGGGTGGTGGAGAATGCCTTTGGCAATCCTGGCCAACAGGTTCCAGGTACTTCTCACCACCATGCAGCATCAACCCACAGACCGTGAGGAGGATCATGAAGCTTGCTGCTTCCTGCACAATCTCATGTGCACCCCACTACCCAGTCTTGCAGAACAGGCTCGTGGACCTCCAGCAAGGCAATGGGGACATGGAGCCTGGGGAATGGGAGGCAAGGCGAAACGTGAAAGACACACAGGATGTGCAAGGCCCCAACAGAAGCTCACGTGAAGGGAAGAAGCAGCGCAACCTCCTGAAACACTGGTGCAACTCCCCAGCTGGAAGCGTGTGGAGTGGCAAGACAGGATGATAGATGCTTAATGGATGCTTCCTTCAGCCTATCTCATCACACAGATGAGATTGGGCTATGTATGTTGAGTGGCCTGTTTTGTTAGGAAAAACACGAGGTAGACCGGGTTCCAACAAATAAAAGTCTTTATTCAAAGGAGTCAGTAAAACAGAACAGTTTGGCCGAACTTGTGGCAGCCTATTATACAGGCTAGCCTGCCGGCTTGTAACAATGGCAGCTGTTCGAATTTGCCACCTTTTTCACTTTATTTGGATTGGTTCTTAGTGAACCAATCCAATGCTTACTTTAGTTGACCAATCAGATTGCATGTTTTGGAGTAACCCAATTTGCATACAGAACATGGCCCTACAATGAACAGGGCATTTAATAAAGAGTTTTGTTATGTTGACATGTGTGGATGATTGATTATATTGTTATTGATAATAAAGGCCATAGGTGTGGCACCTGGGAGGGTGGACCATACAGTCCCACTATGCTTTGCACTGGAGGTTTATCTATCCCACAGCTATTACCCATCCCAAAGGTATCCCTGCCCATCCCACAGTTATCCCTGTATCTTTAACCCATCCCACAAGCATGCAAAGGCTTAAACCATTTCTAAAAATTTCCAGCAAGACTTTATTAAAAAAAAGAAATGAAGCAAGTGTGTGAATCAAAAATAGACTTTATTAACAACAAGCTATAAGACAAAAATGACTCTCTGGTACTCCTCTTGGTTGCTCAGTCCCGGGGTGAAGGGTGCAGGTGCTGTGGAGGTGGCTGGTGCTGGAGTGCTTGTCATCAGCTCCTCCAGAAGCAGAAGCAGCAGAAGCCTCAGCCCCAGAAGAGTGAGCCCGTGCTGCAGAAGCCCCAGCAGAACCAGAGTGAGGGCCAGGGGGCGGGGATGGTGGCCTGTCCCTCTTGCAAGGGCTGGCAGCAGATGGCTGAGGCTTGCGTGCTTCAGCATGGTTGTGGGGTTGCTGGCTGGCAGGGGGGCTGGCCGCAAGGCTTGCAGGCAGACATGGCAGGCAGACATGCAGGCCAAGGACAGGCAAGGCAGTCGATGTGTCTGGCAGCAGGTCTTTCTCTGAATGGTGACCTGCTTCCGAGCTGCTTCCGTTATATCCGCGGGCTGACGCAATGCATCCCCCCCGCATGCGCAATTAACGCCAGGCATCTGTTATTGCTTCCGCTGTGCATCGCTAGGCTTCCGCTGTGCATCCGCTTCATCCGCTGTGCATCCGCTGTGCATCCGCTTGTGCATCCCTTCCGTTCCACGTCCGCTTTTGCTGAGGTCCCCCGGAAGCCTAGCGGATGTGCCATCCGCTCCCATCCACTTCCATCCGTGGGCTTCCATTCCTCATCGCTTTCCATCTTCCCTGCGTCCTCCCCCCGTCCGTGTTATCCGCTCCGGTTATGCAAATTTTTGCCCCTTTTGAGAGTGGAAACATTTTGCTCGTCCGTTGTGTCCGTTTTGCATCCGTTGGGCAGTGTGACAGGGCCTTAAGGTCCAAAAGGTTGGCAACCCCTGTATTAGAGGATGGGGTAAATAGGTATGATTTTAATGAATGTGGGCACAGGAGAGTTGTAACTCACTGGCAAAATTTCAATATTCCATACAAAAGTTCCAAAGTTTGAACTTCAAAATATATACCTGCTTTGTGGAAGCTCCAATCTGAAAGTGAGGAGAGTTTCTTTCATCCCATGAAGATAATGCTGACCCGATCCTTTTCTATGGTCTTTAAGTCCAGTCTTTTTTTTTTCAACCGGTTGATTTAATTTTAGAAATTAGTTCCATGATAAATGCAATGCCTTATTGATTTGTTTTCTTTTTCCATGTCATCTTTATTCCTCTTGTGTTTTGTTTATAGATTCCTGGGCCTGTGGCCATTGATTTCTTTTTTTGTGGAAATTGATTTGTAAACTACTTGGAGACATTTTCTTGTCAATTAAAAATAGTAATAAAATTGAAATAGGTAACATTTATCTTTTGCACGGTGGTGCAAATAATTTGATTCATTGTCAGAATGCAATAATATGTTGTTTATACCTTCTATTTTTTTTCAATCTCTCCCAGACCCCACTCAAAGAAAACAGTGTGTATCTTTTTGGGTCGGTTGGTCATACATAATGATAGTTATATTAGGTCTTTCATGATAGATTATTTTATTTTACTAAAATTATAACAATTAAGTAGATAAAAATACTCTAATACTCCTACTCTAGATACCAATTAACCTTGGGTGATTCCAATTTAGTAGAAACACTGTATCATAATATCTCCTGGCAGTCAGTATGGATGAAAATATCACACAGGGGATATACTGTATAAAAATAAAGACATTTCCATCCTTCTCTAAGAGCAGAGGAGAAGTGATGAAAAACCTTGTAACGTGAAAAATATATATAATATCTTTATCTTTTTTTTTGACAGCATAAGGAAATGTAGATTCTATATACCATTTAGATAGTCTCAGATGGTTTGAAAAATTGTTTACAATTCATTCTTATACATTGTAACAGATATACCAACAAATGGTATTTTAATTGGGAATATTATCCATACTATAAGGAAATAAAATGTGCTCATCAAATTTCCATAAAGATGCTTTAACTCTTAGCAACTCACTGCTATTTTCTATATAGTTTAGTGCCATGATGGATACAGGGGTGGGATTCTGCCAGTTCGCACCTATTCGCTAGAACCAGTTGTTAACATTCTAAGCAGTTCAGAGAACAGGTTGTTAGAAGAAATTACTGGACTAATCCTGTAAGGAAGGCAGGAAGGAAATATTCTGGTGTTGCTTATAGAAAGTGCCTCTCCATTAATCCTTATTACATTCTTGGCAGGACTAGACTTCCTGTCTCAGGAACTTCTCTGGAGTTATTTTTCCCTCCTTTGCTGGTACTTTGCTTGTGTGGAGTGACTATTCAAAGTTACAATGGCACTGAAAAAAGTGACTTACAACCATTTTTCACACTTACGACTGTTGCAGCATCCCCACAGTCATGAGAGGCCAGGCGAGGAGATGCGTGCCTCGGTGAGAGTGATATTGAGTTGGCCACAGCCAGCCAATAACATGACCACCAAGCCATGTCTACCCAGTCACATGACCACCAAGCCATACCCACCAAGTAAGCCAAGCCCACAGAACCGGTTGTTAAAAAATTTGAATCCCATCCCTGGATATCCATCCAATGGATATCCACCATTCATGCCACTGGATGTCCTTTGTTTAAAAAAAAAGCCAGTGGGCAGGATCAGGAGTTTCAATGTATTTCTGTCCTAATCTTAATATTTGTTTTATTTTGTTTCTTGACAAAATTCATCAAGAAATCACTGCACTTTTTAAAAAGTTTCTCAACAAATTTTGATGGCATGATCTTGGAAGGTTCCAAAAAGGACAAAATGACAGAAGGGCAGGGTGGGATTCTACTGGTTCAGATCCGTTCGGGTGAACCCCTTGTTCTGAAGATCAGCTGGCTCTGAACCAAGGGTGGGATTCAAATTTTTAACAACTGTTTATGTTGTCATGGCTTAGGTGGTGGGCATAGCTTAGGTGGTGGGTGTCGCTTGTTAGTCATGTGACTGGGTGGACATGGCTTGATGGTAATGTGATTGGCTGGGCATGGCCAACTCAACATCACTCACATCGAGGCATGCATCTCCTTGCCTGGACTCTCATGACTATGGGAATGCTGCAACAGTTGTAAGTGTGAAAAATGGTCATAAGTCACTTTTTTCAGTGCCATTGTAACTTTAAATGGTCACTCCACACAAGCAAAGTACCAGCAAAGGAGGGAAAAAAAACTCCAGAGAAGTTCCTGAGACAGGAAGTCCAGTCCTGCCAAGAATGTAATAAGGGTCAATGGAGAGGCACTTTCTGTAATCAACACCAGAATGTTTCCATCCTGCCTTCCTTACAGGATTAGGCCAGTAATTTCTTCTAACAACTGGTTCTCTGAACTGCTTAGAATGTTAACAACTGGTTCTAGCGAATAGGTGCGAACTGGTAGAATTTCACTCCTGCTCTGAACCAGTTCGCTCCAACGAGCGTGTGGGCCCATCCACCCATCCCTGCGCTTTCTTGTGCGTTATGTCTTTTTATTAGAGCACAATTGATTCATGCAGCAGAGCTGTTTGCCACGCCTCAGCTGTTTTCTTTGAGCTGCAGTTGAACGTAAGTATTAACTTTTTAAAATGCAGAGCAGGTGCACAAAGTGTGCATATACATGTAAAGTGCACACTCACCAAAGCAGTTGTTATACCGGTTGAAATGTACCCTTGAAGACAATGTAGCTATTTTATTGTTATAGGTCATATTGTTACAAGGAGACTGAATGATTTTAAGATCTTTGGGTGGTTTCTTTACAACAAACCCTAGTGAGAAAGCAAATAATAACAGTTTTATTTGCTTTCTGGCTCTCCCAATATCTATTGCACTGAACTGAAACACAGAAGATTTTATGCATCTGGATGGGTCAGAAAGTTACCTAGGTTCATGGCGTTAATAAAAATTTTGAGTTTCTAGCAACAGAATAAGACTTGGTCCTGATTACTGAGATGACCTGAAAATGTCCAAGTGCACCTTTTTTTATTAATGTTTTCTCAGAGAAATTGATGATTTGAAATGATTGCACACCATTTTTCCATCCATGCTAGCACTCAAGGATATTTTGAAAAGACTCAGAAATGCATTCTGACATGCCTTCAGTAATAAATATATCTAATAATTTCATGGTATAGAAAGTTTGCTTGTTCCTTCATGACTTCTAAAGCACAACTTTAAAATATCCTTGGATCTGGCTTAGGGGAGAGGGAGAATTTTATTCATGTATTATGTCTATGGAGATTCTCAGTCATCCAAGTCATGGTTGTCCCAAAGGTGCTTTTTCAAACAGCAACTGGACTTCCTTTGTTTTTCCTTGAAGATGTTTCTATTCATATCCAAGAAGCTTTGTCAGTCCTGAAAAGGAGCTTCAGTGAAGAACCAAAGAAGCTTCTCAGATGAGAAGCGAAATGTCCTAAGCAAAAAAAGAGAATGTCTAGTCGCTTTTTGAAAAGCATGTTTGTGGTATTCATGTATTAATTAATTTTACTTTTAATCATTGTAAAATACAACACCCAAAAGGCATTCATTTCCATATATTTTTCTACAAAGTCTTGTACGATTATTGAGTAACATAGTTTGAAAATTTTAAATGTGATCACACCTGAAATGCCCACCCATTTTCTATTCTCTTATGATAAGACATCTGAAGATACTGCAACAATTGCCATTTGCATCAATATTAATATCCAGTTAAAATAACATTTTGCTGCTTTGAGTATGTTTTGAGTTTGAAAGATCCATCAAATATAGAGATAAGTAAAAACTCATAATCTAACACATCAGGGTTCCCAGAAATTGAAGAATATGGGAGTGTTATATTTTTTAGATCACAATCAAAGTATGAATAAAAATCATTTCACTGGGTGACACAGCATGGGTACGAAGGAGTATGCACAGAAACCCGTGTTCCTGATATGACAAATTGTTCATAGAGACACTTAAAATATTATTTTAAAAACTAAAAAATATATCTATAAATGTTTTAACTGAATGGGCTTCTGGAATCAGGTACCTCAAATTGTCATACTTCCTAGTGATGGGAGTTTTCTCAACAACTCTTCATTTTGTATGGTTTCTCAGCTTGTCTCCTCTGAACTCATGACAGGTTTACTTTGGAGAACGGTATTAAAATTACAAAGTTTAGAAGAATGCTCAATTGATATTTGGAAAACCTCAAAACAAAAGATATTGCATGGGTACTCTTTAAGGATATAAATTTCTCTCACACTGGAATCAATGGGAGGAAATTAAGTGATATGGTCAAATTAAAGTTGTATCTCTCTTGTTCAGCTGGTGTGAATAAATAAAAGATTAGAAACTGTGGTTCTTCCAACTCAGCTCCTCCTAACCCTGAGGCATACTCCATTAATGACTTGCAGTGATTTTAAAGGTGGCAATTTTGATATAGCAGCATTGATTGGAGCACATGAAAAAGTTGCTTTTAAATAGAGGATAATGATTTGTTGAGTGGTACAGAAAGAAATGGAGTTTAGACTTGATTGAAAAGTAAGTGACTCAATAAGACTGGACAAACACAACCAAATTTATTTATTTAATATACTTATTTATTCATTTATTTTGGTGATGGTTAGTTAAACAAAATATAATGTTTGGTTGAGTTGACACCAATGTTCTCAAAAAGATTTAATTTTGGTATGACTTTTGCATCAGCTGTTAATTCTCTTTTTGTATTGGTTTGGTATAAGCATTTTGTTATTTTTCTTGCATGTATGATGTTTCTTGCAGCTTGCTATTTTATTTGGTTACTGCTTTGTGGAAGGAAAAACTCTTAAACATGAAGGTCATTGGAGAGAGATGTGGAATGAGACTTCATTTCAGGGTTGGGCTGCCACTGGTTCTCCCCGGTTTGGGCAAACCATTAGCTAATTTTATAATTTTTAATGAACGGTTTGGCAAACCGGCAAATCCCATTCCTGACTGGCCCCACCCACCCTGCCCTTCTCTTCCCAGGACTCTTCACACAACCTGTTTTGGATGCCAGGTAATTGCAGGGCCAATGTGGAGGCACAGGGAGGGCAAAAAACAGGCCTCCTGGAACTTCTAGAAGGCCAGAAACAGGGAGGCCAAAAATTGGGCTTTCCAGAAGTTCTGTAAGGCCAGAAACTGGCCTATTTCCATCCTCCAGAGGGCCTCTGGAACCCAGGGCGGCCGTTTTCACCCTCCCAAAAGCTGAAGGAAAGCCTCCGGAGCCTGGGGAGGGCAAAAATGCCCCTCCGCCATGGTGCAGGAGGCCGACTAGGCCATGCCCACCCAGCAACCAGGCAGAGAACCGGTTGCTAAAATTTTTGAAGCCCACCCCTGCTTCACTTGATAACTTTCCAAAATCCTGGTAAGAATTCAGAGATATAGTCAGCTGAAGCAGCAGTAGTAATGTGTTTCAGGCAAGACTTGTCAAATTTAGATGGTCTTGGATTTCACTGAAGCATAAGTATCAAGGATGGTTATAAACTGGTAGAGAATTATTGTCAAATTAAAGACTGGATATTTAGCTGCACTGCTTGGATTCTCAGGTAAGTATAAGACCTTAGCATTTCAACAATGAGGATTACACTCCATTCCCCACAAAAGTAAAAGCACTTTTTTGTTGTTCCTGAGGCAAAAGTAGTATCTCTCCATAACTGAGGGCGAAAATAATTGTATTACTACCACCAATAATAATAGCAACTGAGATTGACAAAGTCAATTGCAAAAAGTAGCTTTACTTCAGTTTACATGTGTGATGATATGTTTAATACAATCAAATAACAATATCTGCCAAACCTAGGTCCTTCAGAAGGATTAGACTTGTGTTCTAAAACCAATGATAAATATTTAATTTTTACCTCATTTGCTTGGTATTTAAAGCCACACTCTTATTGTTGCCTTTATTTGATGCATTCATTTTGACATGGTTTTTAACAATTGATCTTACACTTTTCATGCTTCTCTCAGTAAAGGATAAGTTATAAGGCTATGCCTGCATGCCTCACATTTGAATTTTTTTTCTTGCCCTAACAGACTTTTCTCTTGTGCATTTTCAATGCAATTCATTTTATATATTTCATGACACAAATTTAACTTCACACTATCTAGACTACTTAACAGAAAATTGTTTCAATTGAGTAAGAAAGTAAATACATACAGTACATACCAAATATATCTCTTATTGTCATATTCAAAAACATGAAATCCTTTCAAAGTATAGTTCCCAATTTCCCAGACCAGATCCATCCCAGCAATGGATTCCAGCTGAGTTTTACATTTTATCTTCACTCAGTCTATTGTCTTAAGAACAAGATGCAAGATGCAATTTTTTAACAATCATTTGAGCAAAATGTGATACAAAGCACAACTCTCTAATAAACTCTAAAGTGATTTAATGATATACATACAAGTCCAAGACAATGCAAGCTCCCAAATTTTAAATATAAATAGCTGAGGAAAGTGGAGGACTTAGTTGTGCATAATACTTTTGTTTCTATTCCTCAGCCTAGTTTCATTGCTCTCTCTCATCGTTCTGAAAATATGTGGGCATTTTCCATGCCTGGCAGCCTGCTGAGTCGTTGCTAACTACCACTAACATCACTTCAACCTTGAAATGATTACGTATGTAGTTTGATAAGCTTAGACAGAAACAAACTTTCATGTACCAGGTATCAAAATATATTCCTTGTGAAGCCAAATGCTCTGCAGCACTAGAACAGACATCAATTTATGAGCCAATTGCCTTTCTGCAATAGCTTCTTCAGAGGCATTCAATATTTTCCTGAGAAATCGCATGACTCTCTCAGGCTACAGCAGCACATAATCTCTCTGAAGGTTTTCCTCAGCTCTTGGCTTCGGAAAGCGTAGATAAGCGGATCGATGATGGAATTACACATGATTAGAATGAGGTACAGGTGAAAATGAGACATAAAACAGATACAGTAAGGATTATGAGGGCATGAAATGTAGAAAAGCAAGTGCAGGAAGAGTGGGGCCCAGCACACTACAAAGACTCCAATCAAGATGGTCAGAGTAATGGCGCCCTTCATATTGGCCCCTTGGCGGATTGGGCCAGTGCCTGGGAGTATTGCAATCTTTTTCATATGCAGCCGGGCTAGCATGAACATGTGAACATAGAGAAATGCCATGAGGACTAACATGGTGAAGAACATGGCGATGAGGCAAATGATGACAACACTGCTGTCAGAATAAATAATGAACAGGACACCTGAAACTATGCAAGCAGCCCAGATGCAGGTGATGATGATACCGACACGCCTCCCTGTCATGATGTTGTGATACTGGAGAGCATAGAAGATTGTGAAATACCTGTCCACAGCTATAGAAAGCAGACTGCAAATGGAGGCCAGGAGAGAGCTGCAAATCACTGAGTCAATGATATTGTCAATGCTAACGGTAAAACTGTGTGTGTCGACCTCCATATTGTTCAACCAGGTGATGACGATGGTTTCTGATCCATTGGAGATGCTCACCAGCAGGTCGGCCACCGCTAAGCTGCAAATGAAGAAGTACATCGGGGAGTGCAAATTCTTGTTCTTGGCTATAGCTGCGATCACCAGCACATTCTCAAGCAAACTGACAAAGCCTAAGGTCACAAATACTTCTGGCGAGACGAAAAGTTGTTCATAACACCCTTCTGAAGAGTAGCCTTTTTCTATCGATCTATTCAGATCACTGTGATGTAGTCCATGGCTGTGGTTCCAGGCATGAAGAGGTCGATGAGCTCCATAGCGGTAAGTGAAATTCATTCTTACAAGATTTCCATTCACAAGCACATCAGGCTTGGCCAACTTGCAGCTTTCAGATTAATTTCACACATTCCAAGTGTCACTCTTAGAATGACACCCTGGGATTTTCAGTGGCTAGGGATTTCTAAATGCCATTCCAAGGAGCAGCAAGGTGCAAGTCAGAAAAAAAGTAAGTTTGATATGCAAACAAAAAATCAGTCAGGTCTCCAGCAATTAGTGCTTTGCCAACTCCACAAGTACCTTTATTCACTGGAATGAATACAGCTGAAGGTGGATTTCTTCTTATCTTATCTCACTGAGCCTCAATCTGTAAAACTAAAGCATCAGAAATGAAATGCTGTTTCTGCTGCTACTGCTGCTGCTTGGGATTTTTAAAACAATTGTTTCAGAACACAAATACTACTCAGCTCTCTATGCAATGCTTGCCCTCCTGCCTGCTTTCTGCCGCTTTTTTATATGGAGATGGGATAGAAAGGTACTTAGAGGCAGCTCTTCCCCACCCCTTCAGTTTAGCGATCAGCCAATAGAGAGGAAGGGAAGAGGGAGTGCGGGAGGCACTGAATTCACTTCAGTTTTCTACATGTCTTGCAGGAGGGCTTCCAAGACAATGCAATTCCTGAACGAAACAAAGGAGTCCAAATCGGCACAAGCTGGCAAAAGGTTCCTTTTGCTTGTTTGGATGTTGTGATTGACGATGGTGAGAATAATCAGAATCCCTGCTAGCCTGTCAGCAGGATGAGTGGGATGTAGAAAAGAAAAAAAAAACAACAACCTATTTTACAGCAATGGAAAAAACAATAAAGTTTCTGTGAAGACAGCAAACGATCATGAAGGGAAAAATCATGGGTGAAATCAGCCAACCAGTCAAGGAAGGAACAGAGGTGTAGCATTGTTTTTGCATCCTCATCAGACCAAGTTCAGTGTTTGTGGATTGCAGTCATACATAAGTTACTTTTCAAACTGTAACCTGCAAGCGAAAATGTGAAACCAAGAAAAGCACTCTTCAGAATGAGAGGGAATGAGGCAAACTGTAAAACAATCAATGCTAGCATTTAAAATGAATGTGGCCCCTAATTATTATTCTATTTCTCTTGAATAAACATTTAATTCCTTAATTATGAGAAATGTGTGTTTCTTTCTTTTTCTCCTAGTAATCTGTCTAATGGAATGAGAATAAAATACTTCATTATAAATTTTATTCGCATGAAAAAGGCATTGGTTTCAATTGTCCAGGAGGGGGGGGGCATTGAAATACATTAATATTTTAGTTATCTAAATGGAAGACTAGGTTTCTCTCACTCCAAACCATTTATCTTTAAATTACACATGTCAGAGGGAAAGAATTATTTTAAACTTTTCAAGAATATGGTAACAGAGGGAGATTTTTTATTGGTAATGTTTCTTTGAAGGAGACTGGGGATTTCCTAAACTCAGATTGTCTTTTTTCTGAATAAGTCCAGTAAATAAAATTGCTGTGAACATTGATGCCATTTCTTTTATATTTCATTCTCTTCTGAGATCAATTTCCATGTTTCTAAAAACAAACAGATATGAAGAGAATCATGTAAGATGACACATTAACCCTAAATGTTATCAAATTAACAATTGATATAGATTTGTTTATAGATAACAGATGTGATGTGGTATGAAGAAATAAATGTTTGAAATCTTAGAGGGGGAGAAATTCACTAAATTTGTTTACATTTGTTGTGATGGTTAGAAGTCCTTTCTTCACTTACTTACTTACTTACTTACTTACTTACTTACTTACTTACTTACTTACTTTTTACTCCTTTTTTCTATTCTTCTTTAAGCCCCTGTCACACTGCACCAATGGATGGAAAGAGGATGTAAAACGGAGAAAAACACTTGCCATCCGATCCGTTGTTAACGCGATGCTTCTGTTCTGTACTCACTGCCTCCTTTTTGCTTCCTCTCTATCCGTCCAGCATCCGCTATTGACATTTCATCCGCTCAGAAGGTTTTGAGCTGCTCAAAACTTTTGTAAAATGTATCCAATGCTCCTTCTGCATCCGCTAGGCATATGGCATCGCACGCTTCTGCATCGCTTACACACTGCTATATCCACTAGGCATCCGCTGCGCATCCACGCAACTCAAATCCGTTCCGCAGCGGTAAACGGACACAGGGAGGGAGCGGAACGGACGCGCAGCGTTAGTAGCCGGACAGGGAAAAGGATGAAAGCAGATGCAGCTACGCACCGCGTCACGCTCGCTGCATCCGCTCTGCATCCGCTCTGCATCCGCTCTGCCATCCGCTCTGCATCCTCTATGCATCCGCTCTGCGTCCGCCTGCATCCGCTATGCATCCGCTATGCATCTGCTCTGCATCCGCTTCCATCCGCTTCCATCCGCTAGGCTTCCGTTCCGCATCCGCTTTCCATCCCTCTGCGTCCTACCCCCGTCCGTTCCTTTCCATGTTATCCGCTCTGCTTATGCAAATTTTTGCCCCTTTTGAGAGCGGATAACAACGGATGGAACAGAACATTTTTCTCGTCTGCTGTGTCCTTTTTACAAACGTTTTGCATCCGTTGGGCAGTGTGACAGGGCCTTTAAGTTTAGTGCAACATATTATGCATGCCAGTTTTTAGAACTCCAGTTAAATCTGAAATCTTTGCAAATCTGTAAAATGACTCTTACCACCAGGGGTGGGATGCTACTGGTTCTGCTCGGTTCTATAGAACCAGTACATCGGAAGAGCAGCAGACACCAAACTGGTTCTGTGTTTGCTGCTGTTTCACCCACCTGCCCACCTGGGCTCTTACCTGTCCTTATTTCCTGCTTTTTCAAGCACCTGCTTTGCGTGGCGCAGCTGAGTCGAATAAGCAGGGGGAAAAAGGCTTTTCAAATGCTGCGCACCTGCATGCAGCGTTTTTCAGCTGTCCAGGTGGCACAGCTTAATTTTTTTTACATGTGCACAGTGTGTAAAAAAAGTAGCCACCGAACCAGTAGTAACATCAGTTGAATCCCACCCCTGCTTACCACCCAAAAATCCTGTTGTGTATATCAGTAGGCATCTCTAAAAAAAGAAAGAAGACTCAAAAATCTAGGATAAAGGCTTTCCAATGCATGAGGCAGGACGGTAGCTGTAGTTCAAGGCATCAGTGAAGCCACAATGCCCACAGATGGACAAAAGTAAGAAAACTGACAAAACTGGAAAGGTGAATGATTAGTACGTATGATTATATGGCAGCAAATAGATACTTACAGAAAACTAAATGTCTGTGGAGATTCTCAGTCATCCAAGTCACAGTTGTCCCAAAGGTGCTTTTTTTTTTCAAGAGATAACTGTACTTTCCTGTTATTCTTTGAAGATGTTTCGCTTCTCATTTTCATTCTTGGATGAGAAGTGAAATGTCTTCAAAAAATTACAGAGAACTAGTTTTGCCCTATATTGGATATATGGAGTTTTGCAAGCTAAAACTCATAGACTGTTGCTATGACTGTTGCTGTTATTCCTGAAGAACAGCTTGAGTGTGCGAGCCCATTGCACCAGAAGAGACCTTCTCCCTCAGAAGTAACCACTAGCTTCTTAATTGATTACGATTACTATAATTGAAGTCTCATCTGTCTTGCACTGAAACCCAGAGAGGATCACTATACTTCCCAGTGCTTTCCATTTAGCACTTATCCTTTTTCTCTTCCCAGGATTTCAGTGGTCTAGTGCCCTGATCTGGTAGTGCTAAGAAGAGCAGAAATGAGGCAGAAGACAGCACCATTGTCATTTCTGAGAAAGATTCTGGCCAACTCTAGCTGTCCAGTCACATTTTCCAATCTAGCGTGCATGTGTATAGTTTTTCTGTTGTTGTTTTGTTTGAAATGGAATTGACCTTGAAGCAGGACTCATTGCAAGGTAAGGTTTTTTTTTTATCCTAAGCAAATCTGCATCATGTAGCTTTATGCCTTCAGGGCTACAGAAGACTGAGGCAAGCATGCAAATTTGGTAACTGAGAAGCAAGATCACGCCCTGTTCAAATACTAGACTTTTAGAATTGGTTTCTTCCCCAAGGTGTAAATGCGTAAATTTTCATTTTCTATGAGCTTATTTTGAACTAGTAATAATACGAACATTTGCCCACATCCCCCTATTTTAATTCATTTATATTCAGCCTTTTCTACAGGAAAGGTTTATCTTTTCAAGAATGAAAGGAAATCATTCATACACAGTATGACTAACAATAACAAGTCCAAGGCCATCCAGTCAAGCATCTATATGGATTTCTCCTTCAGTTTTTTACATATCTGAGGCAATGAGTTGATTGTCTCTTTCTCTAAAGTACTTCTGTTTTCTCTTACTCATCTGTATATAGAAAACTACAAAATGTTATTCCTATTCCCATCCAATACATGCATGTGCATGCATACACGCTGGTTATGCATAAAATATAAATATGTATGCCCTTTAGTGTTATGTACTGGAAACTTTCTATATTCTGCTAAACTCTGGACAAATCATGGCCTTGATAATATCGTCCTGAAATATAAAACCACCACAACAGGGGGAAGTATTTAGCCAGTCTTAGCTAACTTAAAAAAAGAATCTGAGCAGGACTAGATTAATACCTGAAAAGGAGAACATCAAGAAATCCTATAGCATTAATCTAGTTTGGAGAAAATAAAATAAAACATTCTATAAATAGGCAATGGCAACCACTTCCATATTGTTGCCAATTCACTTATACACAAAGCCCCCACTGATGGACATGTCCATATCGTCACAAGGACTTGAAATTAACTCAAGAAAGATTTTACATTTGCTACTTGAAAGGCCAACTTGCAAAGTGATTCAATGCAAACCGAAGTCTGTAAGCCTTCAGTCTAATAAATTCTAACTTATCTCCAGAAATAGATTATATTTACAAGCAAGTTCTGATATTGCAGCAAACATCCCAGCAAAAATTTGGTCATAAATCTAAGCTAATCAATTTCCATTATTTATTCTTCTCAGAAGTACATCTCCGTCAAAGTGGTGCTACTTTATTCCCTGTGCACAGTTTGATAGTTGACTAAAGAATGAGTGAAGTTCTTAATGAGTTATTAAGAAAGTTTTCGAGGCTGAAGTCCAGCCAAGTAAACTTGTTTGCAGCTGTAAGCTCTTGGCAACAGAACAGTTCTTCTTCCCACAAATAAACAAAAAGTTTGTAATTGAACTGAATTGTCAAGCCGCATATACCCAATACTCATTTCCTCAAATCAAAGTTCAGACAGCAATTCATTCTCAAGATCTCATGGTGTTTAAATGACACCTAAATGTTTGGATGACACCTCTGCGAAATAGATATGATGCTGTCACTGTCGTTCTGTTTTATAAACAGAACTAGAATCCTTTTATTGTGTCTGTTTTCTAAGATTTTTCAGAGCAGATTTTCATACATCAAATTCAATAACCTTTTCGACTACCTCTATTTATATTAGAAATGTTTACTCTATTCCAGAGAAAATTGGATTGAAATCCCATAGCAACTAACCTTGCTGGATCTGTGAGCAGAGAGGTTACTTCAGAGGATTGATATGATAGCCTGTTCTCTCCCAAAGTGGCTAAGTTGCAACCTAGAGGTTGATGATACATTTTCCAACAAAGAGGGGGAGAAAGCCTTGATGACTTCACCCAAAGTTTTGTTCCACAATTTGTTGCTTTCTTATCTTATTTTGTAATTCTTAACTTTTTAACTCTGTTTTAATATTGCTTTTAACTGTATTGTCTTACTGGCTTTGTGTTAAGCCATCCAGAGTCACTTGGGTGAGATAGGCAGTGTAGAAATTGAATGGATGGAGGGATGGAGGGAGGGATGGTCGGTTGCAGAGGATACAGGGCGGGTATAAGAGTTAATAGCCTAAAAGGTAGAAATACAAGTAAAAGTAATCTTGAAAGAATAGAGAAATGGGCTGAAGATAACTGAATTAAATATGGTAAAGAATAGTACATATTACCCTGTGAGTCGGAATTAGATGCAAATTATAGGATGGGGACAGGAGTTCTGAAAAAAATAATCTTGGAATAGTAACTAATTGCAAATTCAATATGAGTCAATACAATGATGCGGTTGCAAAGGAGGCAACTGCAGTTTTAGGCTGCATCAAGGGAAGTGCAGTTTCCAAATTCTGGGAAATAATAATTTTACTGTTTTTGCTTTGATCACACTCAAGCATTGTGTCCAGTTGTAGGTACCACACTTTAAGAAGAGATTCAGGAAACTGGAGCAGGTTCAGAGAAGAGCAATAAAGATGATTCATGAGGGTCTAGAACTGTGATGGCGAACCTATGGCACATGTGTCACAAGTGGCACGCAGAGCCATTTGTGCGAGCACGCGAGCCCCAGGCAAACTTACCTCACTGCGCATGTATGCGACTCCCAGCTGATTTTCTCTGCATCCTTTGCAGGCTGAAAAATAGGCCAACATCTGGTATTTCCAGAAATACAGAAAGTGACAAAACAAGTCTATTTTTTTGGCCTGCATAGGCTGCAGAGACTTCCCTCAAGCCTCTGGCAGGTTGAAAAAGGCCTCAAATGGGCCAAAAATCAGCTGAGAGGTGCAGTGCAGGTAATGGGACAGTGGGGAGGGATCGTGCATGTATGTGCAGGGAGCGTGGGGGGTGCACATTACCTTCTGGGTGTTGGCACACAACCGCATGCTTGCGATTTATGGCACAGGAGCCCAAAAAGGTTAGCCACCACTGGTCTAGAACTTAGCTGTATAAAAAGAGCTAGAAAGAGATGGAGATATTTACCTTTTCAAAAAAAGATGAAGAATATGATCTTCAAATATCTCAAATAATGTTACAGAAAAAAAAAATCAGGATTGATGCTTTCTCATTCCAGAGTATAGGGCATGATACAAGAGAGTGAATTACAGAAAAATAAATATCTACTAAATGTTAGGGGGGAAAACTTTCTAGGACTCAGAGAAGTTTGATGGTAGAATTGATTATGCAGATTTACAGTAAGCAATTCTTCAGAGGCATTCATGTGGAAGCTACACAGTCATCTGGTGAGAATACTTTTATTTAGACTCTTAAATAAATGATGTTCTAAATCGCCTCTTCCATCTCATCTATGATTCTAACATGGACTATGGGTTGGTTTTCTAGACATGTTGAATGGCAGTAGATAGCTTTCATCATTATTTTCTAAAACTATCGAAAATAATTTCCCAGCAGTCTCTGAGCAGATGGAAGCAATGAAGGAAAAGAAATAAACAAAATTATGCAGAAAGGTTATAGAAGTAGTTTACAACGAAAAAGGCAGCACAATCCTACATAAAAAAAAAATCTGCCGATTTTAAACAGGACAATTTATCAATACGTTTTGTGCTGTCAAAACAAACACAATCTTTAAAGTAACTAATAGAGAGGAATCGTTTAATGAGCATAAAGGAATTGGATATAGAGAAAAATGTGGTTTTGACAGATGAACTATATACCAGCTTATGCCTCATCTGGAAAGCTCATATAGCTCCTCTTTAGGGGTGTTTGTAAGCAAATAATTATGTCTCTGGTATAAAATGTCCTAATCTCTGCTTTAAGGGATGTTAGGATTTTTATTTATTTACCTGACCATGGACTTAATTAACTTTAAATCTTGGCATGGGCAATTATTGCAGTATTAGGATTCATTTTTTATTTTTATTTATTTATTAATTTTATCAAATGCTTACAACAAAATAGAAATAAGAATAAACATACTTTTAAATATAATTTTAAATATAAATATAATATATATTGTACACTTATGCATGCCCCTTACAGACCTCTTAGGAATGTAGTGAGGTCAATAGAGGTTAGTTTGAGGGTAAAGGAGTTTGAGCAGGTGACAACAGAATCAGGTAGTGAGTTCCAGACTTAAGCCTAGTGCATAAAATCATATGTTACAATGTTTTACCAGTTAATCAGCTTTAACCACAACAACACAAAAGCACACAACAGTTATAAACTTAATGTAAAACACTCCAAACTTGATTGCAGGAAGCACGATTTCAGCAGCAGAGTGGTCAAAGTCCAATCTTAGCCGGGATGGTTCAAGGTTGTCTAAGCCTAGAATCTCAAGTCTGGGGGTGTAGGGTCAGGGATGGGATTCAAATTTTGTAACAACCAATTCTGTGGGCATGTCTTAATTTGTGGGTGTGGCTTGTTGGTCACATGACCAGGTGGGCATGGCTTGGTGATCACATGACTGACTGGGCATAGCTTGGTGGCCATGTGACTGGGTAGGCAGAGAAGTGGACAGATCGGGGCGGGGCCAGCCAGGGGGCCATTTTACTGGTTCTCTGAACTACCAGGAAGCAGAACAACTGGTTCTATAGAACCAGGCTGAACCGGTAGAATCCCACCCCTGTGTTGCAAACAGAGGAATGTAGTACTCTTCTGATAAAATACTTCTGCTCAATTGTATTTATGTCTGATATACAGTGCAGATTCCAGAGAGCAGAGCTGTATTCAAGTATTGGTCTAGCAAAGGTTTTGTATACCCTAGTTTGCAATCAAATATACCTGCTTTGACTGAACAGTTCTAAACAGTGTACATACAATTAGCCCAACAATATATAACTCATCAATACACAGTGTAAATAAAGGCAAAAACACTGGGGAACTGCCAGCCAGGCAAGGAGGAGGGATCAAGTGACGAATCCACCAAATGTAGTCACCAAGAAACCTAGGGTTGACCTTATATCTTTGTTTCCAAGAAAAGGCTAGGAGTCTGTGGAGATTCTTGTAGTATAGGTGGACTACAATAAAGTAATAAACTAGAATTCTTCATGTGTGGATCTAGTTGCTTGCACCAGACAAATACGTGATGATACTTTTACATAAAAGTAAAATAAATGCACTACTAACATCAGTTCGTAAATTTGACCTGAAATAGCCAGACTTCATCCCAAGACTTCAGAAGACCATCATACTTGAAAGCATCCTTTCCTAAAAGACTCTCCCATCTAAGTTGGGCCTAGATGATGAGTACGTGTTTTGAACATAAAAAATCAAAATCTTAATTCCTGAGATTTCTGTTTAAAGGATGCTATGCTTGACTGCTGTCTGAAAGGCTGATTTGTTTAAATCCAAATAAAAATAAAAAAACCTTAAAAGAAATTGTAGATACCTATCAATAGTACCCAGTTGGGAGACTACACAAAAAGACCCTACTCTTGATTACAGACTTTCCAGCTCAACCCTAAATAGAACAGAGGAAAAATAAATGTCATGAGGTTATTGAAAAGTTTTCTTAATATAACAGGAAGAAGAAATCTACTCTTCAAGATATAAATTTAAACTGGCTGGGAGACGTGGAATATTTTTGTTCGATATTGTTACCATCAAAAGAAATATACTTCATAGGGTACAATAAACCTAAAATAAAGGAGTATTTTCCTTTTAAAAAAATTATCAGTTACTCCCACAGAGAACTTATACATCAGATAATCATTATGTAAATATTCAAGGGATCAAATAGACACTCTTGTTCACTCTTGTTTGTGGAAGGCTTTAATTTATCATTCCTCTCCACTCCAATCTTTACAAGCTTCCTTGTAAAAAAAAAAAAACAACCCTAGCAGCTATTTTTATTGAA
>BHFT01016667.1:0-19256 GCA_004320025.1 Laticauda laticaudata
TATCTATCTATCTATCTATCTATTCTATCTAATCTATCTAATACTTAATCTATCGTATCACTATCTATCTATAATCCAAAATCCATAGAATTGCAACCAACTGTATTTTAGTATCCCAAATCATAGTCACCCATTTAATTGAATTCAATGGAAAGTTCTGAGTGGATATTATTGCTTGCTTTTTTAAAGGAACTGAAACTATGCATTAAAACTGTGTTCATCTGAATGTTAGGCCCATGTCACCACTGCACCAACGATGGAAAAGGATGTAAAAATGCGAGGAAGGAACAAAACGCTTGCCATCATTGATGTTTAACGCGATGCATCCGTTCGTACTCACTGCATACGTTTTTCATGTACTCTCTATCCGTTGCCAGTTGTTCCGAGCTACTTGTGATTTCATGACGCTCAAAAAGGTTTTGAAGAGCTGCACAAAACTTTTTTGATGCAGATGAAGTATTTCCAACGCGTCGTTCTACATCCGCTGCATACGGGGGAAACATCCGTCTACAGTCCGTTGATCCTCTGTGTTATGCAATTCGCTAATTATCCGCTAGGCAGCCGCTGCATCTTGCAAACTCAAATCCGCTCCAGCGGAAGTAATGGAAAAAAGAGGGAGAAGCGAAACGGACGTGGAATGGACATACTAGCGTTATTGATGGATTGTTCAAAAGATGAATGGTAAGACAGATGCAGCTCGCATATATAAAGCAATTAAAACGGAAAAAAACGTTGTAGAGGGACGTTATCGCAGATATTTAGGTATGTCTGGAGGATGTCTAGAGATGCGGGAAGGAACACCTAGCGGAAAAACCTATAAAAAGAGCGGAGGAAATCACATGATCACACTTTCAGTCAGCAGCCCTGGTGGCAGACCTTTCAGCCTTCATCTTGGCCTCTTCCCCTTTCACACAGCATCTAGTATCTCCCACATCTGGATCATTGCACCACTCCTTTTTGGTAGCTGTCCATCACTTCTACAACAGTGCGAAGCCCTTCTACAGGTCTCTTTCACCTGTCTACGCAGGGAAAAGAAGGCATCCAAGAAGTGTGTGGAGCCGAAGATGCGATTCGTGAGAAGAGCCAAGTACGGACTGATATAAACAAGCTGATGGTGGAGCTTGAGGAACGAAGACCCTCATAGGCATTCCGAGCATTTTTCATAGGGGATGCACCAGCCACTGTTCGAATGAAGTTGTGGAAGAGGCTCAGACCCAGGTTGACCCAAGGCAAACACCAACTTTTGACCCAGCCTGACCCTGGCTGAAGGTTTGCACTGACTCTGTGCACACTCTGGGCACTCCGGAGCCAATCGATTAGCGAGGTAGGAAATGCCTGTATGCTGGAGCGAGTGAACGCACACAACCACCCGCACCTTCTCCAATCAGATTGTGGTCAGAGAAGTGGTGCAAGGCCTCATCGAAGAATACATTGGAGGAAGCTTCCTACCAGTTGCTGTCTTCACTGTAAGAAGGTGACGGGAAGGTAAAATGTTGCAGATACAGTGGTATCGAGTAGGTTGGCTTGATTTTCCCACAACTCGGCATTGGCCGCCATAAGATTGTGCGCATTTAGCATTGTGGCGTCTTCACTGCGCAAAGCTCCAGCAACTCAGGGTCCAATATAGTCCAATACAAAGGCTTCTTCAGCATCATCCTCTTTGCCACTAGAGTTGACTGCTGGCTACAAGTTCATGTACATCGATTGCTATCAGGCAACGGTTGTCACCTGTCAAATGCCCAGGCTATACAACGCAAGTGACCTCAAGCGATGGGCCTGGAATGCAACCTTCATCATGGGGTTCCCAGATCCGAGACTCCTCTGCCCAATGGACACACAAGATTGTGCCCTACTTCAGTCGTGGGGGATGACGCCTTCTCCTCAGAACCAGCCTCATATGAATGGCCTACACTTATCCAGAAATTACCTCACCCAGGTGAAGAAGGAATTACCTTCAAATACACGTGCTGTCCAGTCGTATAGGCGTTAGAGCTGGTGGAGGAAGAACGCCTTTGGCATCCCTGGTCCAACAGGTTCCAGGTTCATTACTCTACCATCATGGCGAAAGCAATCACCTAAGATGTACCTTCCGTGAGGAACATCGTGGAAGCTTGCTGCATTCTCTACATCTCATGCGGCACCCGCTACCAGTGTTGACAGAGACAGGCTCGTGGGACCTTCCAAACAAGCGAAATGCGGGACATGGAGCCTTGGGGAATGGAAAAGGGCAGGGGCCAGAAACACTAGATAGACACTGTGGATGTGCAAGGCCCCAAAACAGAGCTTCACCGAATGAAGGGAAAGAAGTAGCGCAACCTCCGTGACACACCTGGTGCAACTCTCCAGCTGGAGCATTGGAGATTTGCAAGAAAAGAGATGGTAGATTTGCGTTAATGGATGCTTTCCTTCAAGCCTGTCTCATTCACATCTGATGGTATATTGTCTGCCAACGTATTGTTGACTTGGTCCTTACAATGAATCAGGGATTTCAATAAAGAATGTGTTTATGTTGAAGATGTGTTGCCATGAGATGATTAATTTGTTATTGATCAATTAGAAGGGCTATAGGTGTGGCACCTTGAGCGTCGAGGGTGGACCATTACAGTCCACTATGCTTGCACTGGAGGGTTTATCTATCCCCACTGCATACTCCTTTATCCATCCCACAGCTATTACCCATCCCACAAAGTATCCCCGCCCATCCCACTTGCTATCCTTGCCCATGACCACAGGCTAGTTACCTATCCCAAACAGGTATCCCTGCCCATTCCCACTTGTAGATCCTTCCGCCATCAACCACAGCTATTACCCATCCACAGGGTATCCCTGCCCATCCGCGACTGCTATTTTCCGGTTACCCAGTCCCAGCAAGCATGCAAAGGCTAAACTATTTTCTAAAAAAGTTTCCAACCAAGACTTATTTACGAAAAAAGAACGAACAAGTGATGTGTGCAAGCCAAAGATAAACCTTTAATTCATAAGAAAAACTGTAGAAACAAAGATACCCAAGTAAAGTGCTCCCAAGCAAAGATGAATGGTCAACACCGTGTAGCTAACCCAGCCTTCTTGTGCCACTCTTCTCCATGCACTCATGGAGGCCATTTCGCCCACATAGGGGTGCAGTCCGTCCAGGTGCGTGGAGGGGTTGGCTGTTTGCTGGGATTCTTGTCTGAGGTGGCCATTGAGGTGCACTTAGCCTTTTGAGAGGACAACAGGGGAGATTGGGTTTGGAGGAAGTCTTTTCGTCAGAGACTGGGCTCAGTTCCCTGTTGATGGTGGAAGGCCCCTCTCCCATAACATGGGGTGTTCAGGTCCCCCCAAGACTGATACCCAAGATGCCTGGAGGGCGCTGGTGACACGCGCGACCTCTCGCCATCCTCAGCCCTCATGAAGGGCCGAGTGTGTGTGTGTGGGGGAAAAGAGCAGCCGAAACGGTGCCTTTCTCAGTAACGGATGGATGTTAGTGGGGCGTCCTCAGGGAGCTCAAGTGAGCGTCAGTGGCATTCTGTGGGCGTTCTGCAGTCGGAATCCTCTTTCTTTATGTTTTGGCAAATCAGCGACTTTTTTAGAGATTTGATCACCTGGTGGTTGGGCGATGAACCTGTGTTGACTGGAAGGCTGACACTGGTGCTGAACTCCTGAGTAGCACATAAGCCTTGTAAGGTGAGGGAGCTGTGGAAATGCCTTGGAAGGGCTTGTGACATGCACCTGGTGGAGGAGCAGAACCTGGAGTGGGTCAGAGCAGAGTCTCAGACGCTGTGGCCTGTGATGGGTGATTGCAGACAGACCTGTGATTCCCTCCATTGATCATGACGCTATCCTTGTTACCTGGATTTCGGCGGCGATATCGAGTGAGTGCAGCTCCTTGCTTGACGTCCCATGGTGAGGAAGCGCCGGCTCCTTCTGTTGCAGAGACGATTTATGCTTCTCGACTTTGATACCAGCTGAGCAGAGGAGATCTACACTTGTGCTCTTGATTGATGTACCCTGATCTCCCACAGAGGACAGTGTGCTCTGCCCCTCCGCCGTCTGAGCTCTCTGTCTGCTTTCTGTGCAGGTGGAGTGGTGTGTGTGTGATTGGTCTCTGGTGGCAGTGGCTTCGTTCGGTGTGCATCCAACCTGCTTCGTCATGGGTGGTCCTCCATTGTGTGCCACATCCAATTCAGGGATTGCATGCTAGTCGGGCAGGGGGTCTCTATGTCAATGGGTCATCCAAAGATACTCTGGCCTGGATCATCAGGCAGCTGACTCATTGGCCCAGAAGATGACTGGCTCCATGTGGGCTGCCTCGAGTCGAGAGCGCTCAGACAGAGGGACTGCCTCCTACACAGGATTGCGGAATCTTCACTCCTCCTATAAGCTGCCCTTGGAGCCATCACACTGGTGCCTCTAAACCGGTCCGTGAGCCGGTTGACCGCGCTTTGACCTCGGCACAACTGCTCTCTGAGCGTGCATCTTCCTTGATACATGCGTGTGCATGTGCTTCCACCACCCGAGGAGAGGACACTCTTGAAGTGTAGCCGATTGCTCTGCCGCCTTCTGCTTCTCCAACCACTCTTCCGCTTTGGATGTTCTGATAGAGCTCTTAATGTCCCTTCCTCCTCAGAGGTAATCGTTTCCCTCAGCCATTTCAAAGCAACCTCACTCCTCATGTTCCTCTGCAACAGTAGTACTGTCTCCTCTTCACACCTTATCTCGGCGAATGCCTCTTCCTCTTCTCTGCAGGCCTTCTGTGGGCCCTATCAGTAGGCTTTGAGGTATCTAGGCTGGTCCATCACATCACCACCACCACCACCAGCACGCAGCACGCAAACAGCACAGCAAGCACAGCTAAGCACCAGGAGCAGCACCAGCAGAGTCAGCACCTACACTAGAAAGCACAGCAGAATAGCTAGTTCAGCGCCAGGGTGGGATGTGTCCGTCCTTCTTGCCAGGCTAGGAGGAGTAAGGCACAGGCTTCCTCTTCTTCCCCATGGTTGTTGATGAAGATGTGTCTGCAGCAGGTCTTTTCCTCTGAATGAGTGATCTGCTTGCGAGCTTGCTTGCCCTTATTCCACGGGCTGACGCATATGCATCTTCCAATGCATTGTGCAGTGAACGCTTTGCATCCGCTAGCTATACTCTAGGGCATCACGTTGATGCATCGCAGTCATCCGTAGGCATTTACCGCTCTGCATCCGATTCCTTCTGCTTACTTTCCATTCCGGTGTTCTCCATCCGATGTGCACAGCAGCAGATGTGTCATCTCTTCCATCTGCTTCATCCGTAGGTATTCCTTACGAACGTTCGCTTTTACATGCCCCGCTACATCCTCCCCAACGTCTGATTCCTTTCCACTTGTTGTCTGCTATGTTTATGCAAATTTGGATGGCGACTTTTGAGAGTGTAGATAACAACGGTATACGGATGGAAAATTTGCTCGTCCGCTGTGTCCTTTTTACATACGTTTTGCATCCATCGGCCAATGTGACCTAGCCTTTAGTCTTTATGCACATAAGGTAAAGGTTCCCCTTGCACATATATGCTAGTTGTTTCTGGCTCTTGGGAATGTTGCTCATCTCCGTTTCAAAGCCAAAGAGTCTCCATGGTCATGTGGTCAGCATGACTAAAGGTGCATGGAATGCTGTTACCTTCCCACTAAAGTTGTCCCTCTTTTTCTACTTACATTTTTACATGCTTTCAAACTACTAGGTTAGCAGAAGCTGGGACAAGTAACAGGAGCTCACTCTGTTACGTGATGCTAGGGATTCGAACTACTGAACTGCCGACCTTTCTGATCGACAAGTTCAGTGTCTTAGCCACTGAGAAACCGTATCCCCTTACTGCATTTACTGGCCTTAAAAACATGCCTTGTGCTGGCCCAAACACACTGTTAACTACCTACGATCCTCAAAGATTGCTTTTCTTCCCACTCCTTTTTTTTAAAGTCACTTCTTGACTGCAGTGTAGAAGCCAATATATAAAATAGTTGATTCTTAAGAAGATTCTTGTAACATTTTCTTATATTTTCTTGTGTCATGAAAAACTCGTGGTAGCATTCTGGCATTCTAAAACTTCTCACTTGCTGTTTGCTAACTACTGTAACATTATTTATCTCTTTATGTATTATATTTATATCCTTCTCCCCCTTTTTTTTTCATTCTAGGTTTTATCCCTATTTTTTTTCTCCTTCTAACCACAACCCAATTGGCTGGGTTGAGAAATTATGACAAACCAGTGAGCTCTGGCTTTGTTCAGTTCTAGTTTAACAGCATAACACTTGTGCTACCTTGATTCTCAAGGCACACTACAGGTAGTCTTTGAGTTACAACCGAATTGAGCCCAAAATTTATATGCAAAGTGAAACATTTGTTAAATGAGTTTGTCCCATTTTATGACTTTTTTGCCACAATTGTTAAGTGAAGCAATTGGCTTCCCAATTGACTTTGCTTGTCAGAAGATCGCAAAAGTTTATCACATGACACACTACAACCATCATAAATATGAATCAGTTGCCAAGCATCTGAATTTTGATCATGTGACCATGGGGGTGCTGCAATGATCATAAGTGTGAAAAATGGGCATAAGTCACTTTTTTCAGTGCTATTGTAACTTTGAACGGTCACTAAATGAACTGTAGTAAGTCGAGGACTACCTGTATTAATATTTCTATACAGTACTTCAACTTATGTCAACCGTTCGGAACCTAATGTTGAACTACAACTCTCATAATTCCTAGTAAGTATGGGTTAGATTGTTTTCAAATAAGTTTATGTCTGCTGACTTCCAAGCTGTGGATGCAGTGATAAGATCCTTTGTTTGGTTGCACATTTAATGTCTATCTAAAGGGACCATCTGTACCTCCTCCTCCAAAATGGCATATACAGGACTCCTTCAAATATGCAGGCACTGTGTACATTATTGGTGGAGGCAATTTGTGTAGTATCGCATATGTCTATTATATATATTTTTAATACAGGAAGAAGGAACCTGAAAATCTCTCTATAAAAATGCCAGAAAGTCAAACCAGACTTAATAAGAAAAAGACTATTTTTTTCCTAAGGCATAATCCTTTTTCTTTAAGGCCCTGTCACACTGCCAACGGATGCAAAACGTTAGTAAAAAGGACACAACGGACGAGCAAAATGTTCCATCCGTTGTTATCCGCTCTCAACTCAAAACGTCGGGCAAAAAATTTGCATAAACCGGAGCGATAACACGGAAAGAACGGACGCCGGGAGACGCCAGGAGCCGGATGAAAGCGGATGCGGAACGGAAGCCCAGCGGATGGAAGCGGATGGAGCAGATGGCACAATCCGCTTAGTTTCTGGGGACCTCAGCAAAGCGGATGCGGAATGGAATACAGGCGTTGAATTGCACAGCAGATGACGCGGGATGCAGAGCGGAAGCCGAGCGCATGCACAGCAGTGAAGGGATGCCAAGCGGAACACCTAAGCGGAATGCAACAGCGGAAGCCGAACGGATGCCGAGGGTTAATTGCAACATCGGGGGGATGTATTGCATAAAGCCCCACGATATAAAGGAAGCAGCTCCCAAGCAGATCACCATTCGGAGGGTAAACCTGCTGCCGAGAACAGATTGACTGCCTTTTGCCCTTCCTGCATGCCGGCCGGCAAGCCTGCTGCAAGCCTTGCTGCCAGCCTTTCCTGCCCAGCCTGCCCTCCAAGCCTGTCTCCCAGCTGCCTCCCAGCCGTTCTGGCCAGCCTCCTGCCAGTCTTGCTCTCTACATGCCTGCCAGCCTTGCTCCACCTGCCTTCCAGCCTCCCTGCCAAACCCAGTCTGCCTGCCAGCCCTTGGTGCTGCCTGCCTTCCTGCCAGCCTTGCCTGCCAGCCTTCCTTGCCAGCCTTGGTGCCTGCCTGCCTGCCAGCTCGTGCTCACCTGCGCTGCAGACCTTCCTGCCAGCCTTGGTTGCCTGCAGCCCTCCCTGCCAGCAGCAACCCACAACACGGGAAAGAACGCGAAAGCCCTCAGCACCTGCTGCCATCCCTGGCAAGAGGGGACAGGGCCACTCTCCGCCCCCTGTCCCTGACTCTGCTTCTGCTGGGGCTTCTGCTGCTGGCTCGCTCTTCTGGTGCTGGACCTTGGCTAAGCTTTCTCCTTCGGTGGTGGTGCTTCTGCTGGTTGCTTACTCTGCTGAAGCTCTCGGTCCGTGCTGGTTCCTCTCGTCTTGCTCGTACTCCTGGACGTGATTCGCACTTGCTCGTACTGCTCGTGTCTCCTGGTCTTGCTCGTCACTGCTCATCCTTGCTGGTCCGCTCATGCTCCTGTCCTGCTCTTGCTCCTGGTCTGCTGCCTAGCTGGTGCTTCCTCTGCTGCTGCTTGATCCTGGTCCTGCTGGTGCTGCTGATCCTGCTGGTGCTGCTGCTGCCCTGCTGCTGATGATGATTATGATCCTGCTGTGATGCTGCATGCTGCTGCTGATGATTGATGATGATATCTGCTGGTGCTGCTGCTGCTGAGTGGTGTGGAGGACAGCCCTACGTACCTGGGAGCCCCTTCTTTGATGAGGGCCCATCTGGTTCCTGCCAAAAGGGAGGAAGAGGCGTAATAGTGACAAACGGGAGAGAGGCATATACTCCAGCAGGGAAGAGAAAACATTGAGATGAGTGCTGAAGTGGCTGAGAGAGAATGAGTATCGTGTGCAGAGAGGGACCAACCGGCTGCACAGGACACCAAGCCTGAAGCATGCTGCTTGGAGAGAGAAGGCGAGAGTATGGGCTTTACACTTCGGAGGTGCTCCTCGGCTGTGGAAGCACAGCACACTGTACGGATAACTGCACCTGAAGAAATTCTGGCTAGCCACGGTTAAGCTGACGACAGAGAGAACCTAACATTATGGCCAGGTGCACCTTCCTGGAGGTAATCCGGCCACGAGGAGTCACCAGTGAGCCCCTCTCATACCCTCTTCTCCAGGCAGCCTGCTGAGCAGCCATTCCTTTCCCGGCCGAGAGTCAGTCCTGTCTCCAGGCAGGTTCTCGTGGAGCGTTCCACGGCAAGAGACCTGCGGACAGGTTGTAACCATGGTGGAGCACGTGGAGCACTCCCTGGTGCGGTGGGGAGAAAGGAATGGCGCGTCCACCACAGCCTACCCGCATCCACACAACCCAAGCTCCACCTCCACAGAAAGCAAGAGAAGCCAGAACAGCAGGCAGGGCAGAGCGCACACTGTCCTCCTGGAGATCAGGGGACACCAATCCGGACCGCATAATCTCCTCTAAAATCAAGCTGCGTCCACACTGACTCCTCATCCTTCCAACCGCAAGCCCTTCCTCACCGTATGTCAACCAGACCCTCATGGACATGGCGGACCCCAGTACCAGGTGGATGAGGACCGGATCACCGAGCTCTTCACAACCATCCAGATCCAGCAGGAACCTGCTCCCACCCAGTCCACGTCTCTTCCTCCACCCCAGTGATGCCCTCCCATCCAAAGGCTTCCCAGCAGGCCCTCACCTACAGGGCTTATGCTACCAGCAGGTCCAGCAGCAAACAGGCCAAGCAGCCCTTCCCAGTCCAGGCAACAGAGTCATTGGGCGACACCGTTGCCAGCCATGCTACCACGACACTGATGCCACCGATGCCACCCGATCCACCCAGCCAGTCCTCACCCAGCTGCAGAAGACAGCCCCCACTACACGCTCCTTCCTGCACCCCACAGCCAAGTCCCTCAGTACATCTGTCCTCGCGTAAACATGGGCTGACACCCCATGCATGGAGGAAGGAAGCTCTCAATACATTCAAGGGTTCTGAGCCAAGCTGCTCCGAGAGCTTTCTCAAACACCACCGTCACCTGCTTGTCCTCCGGAACCAGGCACCCAGTGGCGTGCTTCAGCACCAGCAACCTCCAGCACCACCAACCTCGACAGCACCTACCCTTTCACCCCTTGAGACTGGCACACCTCCGAGTGACCAGAGGAGGCCAGAACTGGCTGGCTGGCTGGCTACCTGTGGACTTTATTTGGACACTTCACTTGGGCTCATTTTTCTTTTAACAGCTTGTTGTTCAATAAAGTCTATCTTTGATCACACACTTGCTTCATTTCTTTTTTTTCATTAAGTCTTGGTGGAAAACGTTAGAAATGGTTTAAGCCTTTTGCATGCTTGTGGATGGGTTAAGATGCAGTGGGGTGTCAACGGGATACTTGGATGGTAATAGTTTGTGATAGAAACCTCCAGTGCAAGCATAGTGGGACTGTAATGGTCACCCTCCCCAAGGTGCCACACCTATGCGCCCTTTGTTATGAAATAAAATGTAATAATCATCACACATGTCACATTTAAACAACAATTTTTATTAAATCCTGATCCATTGTAGGCCACTCAACATACATGGCCCAATCTGCATCAGTGTGATGAGACAGGATGAAGGAGCATCCAAATTAAGCATACTATCATCCTGTCTTGCCACTCCACCGCTCCAGCTGGGGAGTTGCACCAGTTGTCAGAGGTTGCGCTGCTTCTTGCCCTTCACGTGAGGCTTCTTTTGGGCCTTCACGATCCTCAGTGTCTATCAGGTTTTGCCCTTGCCTCCATTCCCCAGGCTCCATTTTCCCCATTGCCTTGTTGAGGTCCACAGCCTGTTCTGCAAACTGGGTTGCGGGTGCGCATGAGATTGTGGCAGGATGCAAGCAAGTTCCACGATCCTCCCTCAACGGTCTGTGGCTGCATTGCTACTATGGGGTGAGAATGTACCTGGGAACCATGTTGCCAGGATATGCAAAGGCGTTCTCCACCACCCACCTTGCCCTGGACAGCCTGTTAGTTGGAAGATCCTCTCTTCAATGGGTGAGGCATTGAGTTAGGGCTTCATGAGGTAGGTTCTGAGGAGAAGGCTCATCCCCCACGATGAAGTAGCACATCTTGCATTGTCGTGGAGGTCGGGATCTGGGAAGCCCACGATGACGGTTCGTTCCAGCCCCTCCTTGAGGTCACTGGGCGTTGTATACCTGGCTATCTGAAGGTGACCTGTTGCCTAAGCATTCGATGTACATGAAACTTGTAGTCAAGCATTGACCATGGTGAAGAAGACAATGCTGAAGGAAGCCCTTTGTTAGTTTGAAATAAGTGGACCCGACTTGCTGGCAGCTTTGCAGCCACGTGCTGCCATCTATGGCCTTTTTTCCCCAAAAACGGTGTGGGGGGAGGAGTTCACTCTGGATACCACTGCTCGTACAAATCTTTGCTGTGGCCAGTGGCCTTCTCAGTGGAGGCGGCACGTGAGGAAGCTCCCTCCATGTATTCTTCCAATGATGGCCTGCCACATCACTCAATGCTGATGGTGTTGTGTGGCACCCTCCACATAGTACATTGTTCTGTAGTCGTCCCTGAGGCCAGGTGGCGCAGAGGTCAGTGCCACCTTGAAGCCAGGGGTCCAGGCTGGCCGGAAGTTGGTGCTCTGCTTAGTCAACCTGGGTCAGCCGTCCACAAACTTCGTCAAACATTGGCGGAGCATCCTCATTGGAATTTCTGGAATGCATGAGGGTCTTCGTTCCTCAGCTCCACCATCGCTTCTTGTACAAGTCCGTCTCTGCTCTTCTCCCGATCCTTCTTCAAGACCCAGCGCTTCTTGGCGCCTTCTTTTTCGTCCCTAGTTAGAGTTCACAGAGCCTGTAGAGAAGGCTTCGCACTGTAGCAGAACGATGGTGGCGATGCCAGAAAGACTTGTGTTACGAATCCACGGTTACATGACTGAATGCTGTGAAGACCCTAGAGTCAGATGAATCTGCAGAGGTGGCTGCACAGCTGGCTGCTGGTCTGAAAGTGAGATCCAGATTGAGTTGCTCCCCATTTTTATGGGCAGTATAGTTTTCCACTTGGGTGTCCCCTCTAGGCATCCTCTAGACATGCCTTAAATATCCGAGATTAGGTCCCCTCTGTGAACGTTTTTCCATTTTAAATACTTTGTTCGATGCGTGCAGTCACTAGGCATCCGTTTCTGCATCCATTCCGCATCCGTTCCCTGGCCTCCCTGCGTGCCGAGCGGATCGAGTTGCCCCGCAGATGCGCAGTGGATGCCTACGATGATAGCGGATGCATACGGGATGCCATCACGGTGCCTAGCGGATGCAGAAACGGACGCATTGGAACATTTGCTGCTCAAAATTTTGAGCAGTTCAAAACTTTCTGAGCGGAGACGGAAACGTCAATAAAACGGATGCTGTGCGGATAGAGGAAGCAAAATGGAGGCAGTTGAGTACAGAAACGAAAGCATTTTAACCAACAGATGGCAAGCTTTTTTGTCCGTTTTACATCCTCTTTCCATCCGTTGGTGCAGTGTGACAGGGGATTAAGTTTATTGTGTTATTATCTAGACAGAAAGCAATGACCTGAAATATTATGAGTGTATTTTCAACTTTCTGAGTCATTCTTACTTTTTTCCCCCATGCAGCAATAAAAGACCAACAGAATCAGCTCCAAACTATTTCATAAATATAAAATCCAGTTATGTCTGTTCTCTTATTTCCTTTTTTCAAGTTTCATGATAATGAAATTACTTTGGGATAATTTGCTTGGATAAAAATTAATGCATTTGAAATGTTTGAGTCAGAGATAACATAGATTTAAACCAGAAAGGCTGATGATAGAAAGGGAATAACAGCAATGTGGGAAAGAGTAAGTGTCATTTAGTTTTGCTGATGATGGAGACCCATAGTGGAAACAAGACAAAGGTATTTTTAGAATGTTAAAAGATTAATACAAAGGAGAAGACTAAAATCTGATTCAGTTGATCAAATGTAGATTTAACCCATACAGGGAGGGAGTGGGATTGTGTTAAGCTATCCTTATAGATGTCATATGTTGTCATATATAGTGTCTGACAAAAATCTATGTTGAAGAATGAACCCCTCTCCTAGAAGAATGAAATATTTCAGGAAATATTAAAAAGGCAGAATATTATACCTTCCTGGATGAGAAAAGAAGAAATATGCTCTTGGAAAGCAGCCATCACCTTTGTCAACAGCCCCAGAAAGACTGGGACAGCCTATCTGCAAGACAAAAAGCTTTCACCTTCAGGACATAATAGGATTAGCGCTCTTACCCATCTGGCAGCAGAACTCACCACATGGATCTGGGGATATTACATCAGCCGAAGGTTCAACCAAACTTGATTCAGATAAACGTGACTCCACATGGGATTCTGACAACCAATAGAATACACTTCTTGAACAGGATCAGGAAGCTCAAGGGCAAGGCCCAAGAAAGGGTTTCTCTCTCTCTCTCTCTCCCTCCCTCCCTCCCTCCCTCCCTCCCTCTTTCTCCTCCATGTGGTNAGGGTTTCTCTCTCTCTCTCTCTCCCTCCCTCCCTCCCTCCCTCCCTCCCTCTTTCTCCTCCATGTGGTCAGCTACCCAGAATGATACGTGCTTGGTTCTGCTTCACCATTAAACCATCTTTCCAATCAGCCTCCATGTTTCCATTGTCTTTCTCTACACTTGGAACTGAATCCAGATGGACATTTCTTCCAAACACCTCTAATGCCTGATTCCAAGAAGCCAGCTGCCACTTCCCATTACCTATTCCACTTATTCCTTGCCTTGATTTTTGGATACCTGTGCTTTTAGTGGTGGAAACAGTCCCAAAGTGTTGTCTTAGTCTTACCTAATTTGTTTTGATGGTGTGGAGTAATAGTTATGGTGATGGGCTATAACTGGGAAGACCCAAGTCCACACTCAACAGATAAATTCACTTGGTGACTTTGGTCCAGTTCTTTCTTTTTCATCTCATCTGATGGGACTGTTTGGAGGGGTAAAATGAAGCTGCTATTTAAGCTGCTTTAAGTTCTAGGGAGGATTTAAATTTTCCAAAAGGTAGACACAGTTAAGCAATCTTGTGAAAAGATCTTTGTGAACCAGAACATAACATCATAACCTCATTATTGATTCATATTGTTAGAACAGGTCACACTGCTCTGGGTTATATCCCCATTGGTAGAGTGATCAAAAAGTACATTTGTTACAAAAATTGTACTTCCATATCTAGCCTGCTTATAAGATGTACCAAAACCAGAAGCAAATTTTATAACACTTGAAACCACTTACACAGATGCAGTGCTCCAACATTCATAGCTATATCTCTTCTCAGTCTGATTCACACCCAAAATAAATTCTCCCCTTTTTGCTCACATTACAGGTAGTCCTTGAGTTACGACCACAATTTTGCCCCAAATTTATGTTGCTAAGTGAAACATTTGTTAAGTGAGTTTGACCCAGAGGTTGTATTCAGCAAGTTCGGACCAGTTCTGGAGAACTGGTAGAGGAAATTTTGAGTACTTCAGAGAACCAGCATATACCTACCTCTGATTAGCCCTGCCACCATCTATTCTTTGCCTCTTGAGTCCCAACTGGGTCTTCTTTTGTTGCTTTGCACAGGAGAATTGAGCTGGAAAGCAGGTTAGTGGGGTGGGGAGGGAATGGAGACTTTACAGTATCCTTCCCCTGCCATGCCCATCAAGCCAAGCCACCACCCATCAAGCCATGCCCACAGAACCAGTAGTAAAAAAAAATTGAATCCCACCACTGGTTTGCCACCATTTTATGACCTTTCTTGCCACAGTTGTTCAGTCAATCATTGCATTTGTTAAGTGAGTAACACAGTTGTTTTAGTGAATCTGGCTTCACCATTGATTTTGCTTGTCAGAAAGTTGCAAAGGATGGTCACATGACTCTGGGACACTCCAACCATCATAAATATGAACCAGTTGCCATGCATCTGAATTTTGATCATGTGACCATGGGAATGCTACAAGAGTCGTAAGTGTGAAAAATGGTCACAAGCCACATATTTCAGGGCTGCTGTAACTTTGAACAGTCATTAAATGAACTGTAGTAAGTCAAGGACTTCCTGTATATGTGTGCCCTTTATTGTAGAAAACTATAGAGAGGGCCATGCACAAGATAGTCAGAAGCTGGAGTGGGCTGCTGGGGGTTCGCAGGGGTTCAGGAGCTAGCTAAGATTCTGTGCAGTTCGAAGAACACCCAAATCCCACTCCTGGCTGGCCCTACCCCACGTCATCCCATCCCTCTCCTCCCAGGAGTCCCCACATGACTCATTTTGGATGCAGGTAAGTACAGGGTGTGTGCGGAGACTTGGGGAGGCAAAAAATGGGTCTCCCGGAAGTTTGGGAAGGCTGGAAGTGGGCCAATTTCCAGCTTCCAGAAAACTTCTGGAGCTTGGGGAGATCATTTTCGCCCTCCCGGAGGCTCCAGGGAATAGAAGATCTAGAGAAAATTCTACTTGATTCCTTTCATATACATTAAGGCTCCAAAATCTGGAAACACAATGATTATACAAAGCTTTATGTGGAATGCATTTGTTAGACAACATTTTCAGGTATTTCAGTACATCTTTTTTTTTTCTTTTTTGTAAATAGTAGTTTTCTTCCAAATGAGATTCCTGAGTACGACAGTACATGTAATAGATTTTGGTAGACATATTCATTACTTTTTCAAAAAGTTTCCTGAAAAGGTAAGTACAGAGCTCTTAAATTATTATTTCATTAATATATTTGATTCTTAGAAAGAAATGAATGGAAGAAAGTGTAATATGAAGAACAAAAGAAATAATTGTACAATAATTGTAAGATTTATTAATCCACAAAAATGTATTAAAAGTGGTAATTGTTAGCCTCATCTCATTATTCCAGCCAAATGTTTTAATGAGGGCAATAATTGCCCTGTAGAAAAACCACCAAGGTGTAGCTAAACTTGAATTGTAAGACTGTGGTTCTAGTCTTCTCTTAGACATGGAAGTCAGTTGGGTGACTATGAGTCATGCTCTGTGACAAACCAACTGATCAATAAAACCCCTCATTATCATGTGCTAAATATGCAGAACAAATGCTAAGTTTACTGTGAGTTTAGCTTTTTCTATGGAGGTGGTCAGTGAAAGAAAAAAAAAACCCTCATCAATATATATAGCCCTGGAAAAAAGTTGTAATGGGCCTCCTGGAAGTTTGGCATGCAGTTTTGGACTTATTGCAACATTTGTAAAATGATTAGACAGTCTGACCTCTATATCTGTGTTTTTATCTTAATTGTAGTATCCTTCTACTAAAGCATGGGAAGATAATATGATACCTATGAGCACCATTTTAACCCACTGATATTGTTCTTGGTGCCTATTAGCTTGTAATTTATTAAATACCATTTTAGTTAAAACATGAAATAAGTGAGAACTGAGACACACGGGAATTTGTCATCATTATTTCAAATGATACCTTGTCCAAATTCTTCAAAAAAAGAAAGAAAGAAAGAAAGAAGGAAGGAAGAAAGGAAGAAAGAAAGAAAGAAAGAAAGAAAGAAAGAAAGAAAGAAAGAAAGAAAGAAAGAAAGAAAGAAAGAACTCCACAATGGAGGCCTTAGTTTGAAAGCTTCCTTTGTGGTGGAAAAATGAAACTGAATTACATCAGGGTCATCTCCAAGTCTGGGTAGTCTGGGAGAAGGAGATGACACTTCAGATGACTTTGTGGGACAACAGCCTGCCTCAGAGAGCAGTGGAGAGGCACCTGTTGGTGATTTGGCTGCAGAGCATTCAGAAGAGCAGGAAATAGCAGAGAATGATGGACCTCCTTTTGGCAACTCTAAGGCATTTAGGGTTGAGCAAGGGAAAGAATGTAGGAGGTCTGCAGAACTCTTTGCAAGGTATGAGTGTTTCCAGCACCAACTGCTTGCATCTGGTGGGAGCTATATTTTAGCTTTAGCAAGCACACACACACACACCCCGTGTTAGAAACAACCACTTTGCTACCCAATGCTGATGAATTCTTCATCTTTCTTGATCTTTTCTAGACCATTTCTTCTGTTATCATTCATTTATTTTTTTTCCGCTTCTCCAACTCCTTTCTCCAAGTTACATGAATTTCTTTGGGTTGTCCCATGGCTATGTACAGAACTGCACTGTTTCTTCTTTGACAGGTGTTGGCTGGTTCATTGCAGTCTCTCCATTGATGGATTGATGGATACCTTTCAAATTTGGCTGAAATTGGAGATTTTGCCTATAATGTACAATTCAAGCTTCATACCTGTTGATTTTATATTTTTAATACAACTGTTATTTTCTGCTTTGTTATTTCCAGTACTTCCTTAACCTTCCTTATCTCTAGGTGATATTTCTCAATCAGTTATTCTTTGGGTTTCTTGTCCAGCTTCTTTTCTTTCATCTGTTCTAGCTTTCTTTCACCTGAATGTAGTATGCTAATCTCATTTTTCAATCTGATCTTCCATTTGATGATGTACCTTTTGGCTTTTTCTTTTCTTGATTGTTATTTTACATCTTAGGCATTCAGTTATAACTGCAGCTGTACTGTACATCAATTGGCTTGTTTCTTGCAGTGAGCTGGTGCTTATATTGGTGTATTTTAATACTTGTGCTGGCTACTTTTTTGAAACAAATTTCAAGGCTGGCATATTTATTATGTTGTTTTTGCGCTGTTCTAGATTCTGTTATTCTTCATTTCAGTCCCTCTTGTTTTTTAATTAGATGACTTTGCTCTTTCTGAGGAAAAGGTAGAGAAGACATTTTCTGATTTGGGAATGAAAACAATTCTAAGGCTTAGACTTGGAATAACTTTATTGTCAGTTTGAATGTGCACTCATCGGCATACATTAAAATGAAATTTTGTTGCATACAGCTCTCAAAGGGTCTCCACCTCCAATATATACTACATAAATATGACAAAATAAATAAATGCATACATACATATATACAAACATACATACATACATACATACATACAAGAGGTGGTATTCAGCAGGTTCTGACCAGTTCTGGAGAACCGGTAGTGGAAATTTTGAGTAGTTCAGAGAACTGGCAAATACCACCTTTGACTGGAGATTTTACAGTATCCTTTCCCTGCCACGCCCACCAAGCCATGCCCACAAAACTGGTAGTTAAAAAAATTGAATCCCACCACTGATATATACATACATACATAGAAAATTATGCATATACCCACATATATTATATGACACAGAGAAACAACCCAGTCTAGTTTGCATATATACATATGCATGGTGAGACAAACGAATCTTGCGAGTTTATCAGATGGATAGCATAGGGAACAAAGCTGTTACAGAATCTGGAAGTCCTGCTAGAAATACTTCAAAACCTCCTCCCAAAGGGAAATAATAGAAAGAGACCGTGAAGTGGGTGTGTGGGGTCTCTAACAATGCTTTGAGCTCAAAGCACATAGCATTTATAGTTCAATAGTGATGCTGGCTTCCCCTATGATTAACTTCCCTTAGTTTGTTTCTACTTTTTGAGATACTTCTTTGCCCTGCATAGGCCTTTGTAGTTCTTCTGGTTCTACTGCTGCTACTTATGTTCTGTTATTTGTGATTCTGGATGTCAGTGCATTCTTTTTAGGAATCCTCCTCTCATTGGACTCAATTTGGAATAGTAAATCTTTATTTCTTTTTTTTTTCAGTTTTTAATTTTTTGTGATGGGAAAGCAACTTTCTTTCAGTAGTCCAACAACTGGTAGACTGGTTGCTCAATCACCAGTCCTGATTCCTGCAGCCCAGTTGTTACCAGATATCCAGAATCTCTAACACCAAGCTTAGTCCTTATTAAGCTGGGTAATGACAGATGTGCTGTAGATTTCTGAAAGTTACAGCTCACCATATTTCTTATTGGACAAAACATCTTCACCTGGTTCCTCTGATTGACACGTGTGTAGTGTGGTTGAGCTTCTGGCGTAGCATTCCTCTTCCTCAGAACATGCAAGTTCCACAACCATGTCAAGAGACTGAGTATTATTTTAAATGGAGACCGCAGTGGCTCACTGCTCTGGGCCTGAACATCGGTGAGGTAGGCAGTTCAGTGGCTCGATTCCCGTGAGTGAATAAACTGTGTAGGGACAAGAAAGGAGCCTTCCACATTTGCCTTCCAGCATTTAGGTGTCCCACAGGTAAAGATAACATGGCCCCAAAAATTTATTCTACAGGGGCAGCCAGACACCTTGGTGATCCCTGGGTAACATATGCCATATGCTAAATAAATAAATTATTTTCAGTTTATTGGCTGCTCACCTCTAGCAGCTCCACTAGCTACATTAAATATTAAGCCCATGTCACACTGCACCAACGGATGGAAAGAGGATTTAAAAGGGAGAAAAACACTTGCCATCCGTTGGTTAACGCGATGCTTCCTTTTTATACTCACTGCGTCCGTTTTTCTTCCTCTCTATCCGTCCAGCATCCATCGACTGAGATTCCATCCAGCTGCTCAAAACTTTTTGAGCGGAAAATGTATCCAACG
>BHFT01016669.1:0-22207 GCA_004320025.1 Laticauda laticaudata
TAACCAACGGATGGCAAGTGTTTCTCTCCGTTTTACATCCTCTTTCCATCCATTGGTGTTGTGTGACAGGGGCTTTATGGAGAATTGGAAGGTAATAGGAAAATGGGTAATTCTCTTCTGAAAATGCTTTGGCTTAGCTCAACTTGAAATCCCTAAGGAAATAGGTCCTGTTTATTGTATTTTAAGAATCCTCAAGCAACGAGACCATCTATATCTTTAGATCTTCAAAGGAAGACCGGATTCATGACAGAGTCATGAGTATAATAAACCTACTGCACACTTTTAAGAACATATTCCTCAATGATGAAGGGCAAGCAATTTCAGGAACTCTGACACTTAGGTAATTCAGTTTCTTGAGAATAAGAAGAGTGAAGAGTGAAGAGAATTCTGTAATATAAGGTTAACTGCAGTCCACAAATATTTAGGTCTGAGGAAGAATGAGAGGTTCAGTGCATTAGTATCCAAATAAATTATTGTCCCTTATCAAACTTCCAGAGGAACCTACCATGCTATAAGATTTCTTGCTAAAAAAAAGTTGGATTTCTATCTCCTTTTCGGAGTCTTGCAAAAGCTAATTTTCTGCTATGCGCAAACACTTTCTCATTTCCTTCTCATTAATAATTAGAACTGGTGATGATGACATCAGAGACATTCTTCAGACTAAGGACAATGGTAGATGCTGGAATTTAATTTGTAATGTTCCAACTTTTGAACTTATAATAATTATATAGAAGTTGTAATAATTATGTAGAAAATGTACAAAGTCAAGTAACATAAAATGCCTATCAGGTGCCAAGGGAGATGTGTGTGGACACTTTGGTGCTCCTAAATGCTAAGCAAGGGAAGCTACACTTGTGCTTCATTGAAATTAATCAATCATATGTTGCCAGTTCTATTTTTATCAGTTCTCAACAGCTATGGGTCTTGTATACTCTGTTACAGGATGCTACATTACAAGATGCGATATTCATATGTGATACCAAAAACATTATTCTTTTTTCTTGGTTATAATTTAGCATATTATTGTGCTTTGTAAACCAAGGATTATGACTTAATGTCATATGGGAACTTAGTGATGAGAATTCAATAATTCAAACATGCCAATCTTTAGAAAGATAATTAAATCCAATCATAGTTAAAAATTAAGTCAGCATCCATCCAGCATAATTTAGTGGGCACACCCGATCTTTTTGCTTCCATGTGTTTTTGTCCTAACTGCTTTCAGCTTGGGATATGATCCCCTTCCTTTTTGCTCATCCTCCTATTAAATTATATTCATTTGCCTCTTTTTAATTATTGATTGTCTGATTGCTAACTTGGGACTTATGCAGATGAGAAAGTAGGATAACTCATTTTCATAAATCAATATTTTACTGTAGTAATTGTCAAAGGGAATCATGAAAATGACACAAAGACTCACCTCTAGCATAGTGCTTATCAAGTTTCATTGTTACAGACACCCATCATTTATCAACCAGCAAAGTAATCTCCTCCCCTCAAACGTCTCATCAAAATTCACGCTCACATTGAAAGCAATGCAAGGACAGGAGATGATAGATAGATAGATAGATAGATAGATAGATAGACAGACAGACAGACAGACAGACAGACAGACAGACAGACAGACAGATAGATAGATAGGCAGGCAGGCAGGCAGGCAGGCAGGAAGGCCAGCAAGCAGATACAGTGGATGATATAAAGATATAGATGACACAAAGAAAGAGGTAGGGAGAGAATATATATAGTTGACAGAGAGAGATGAGAAACAGTGATAAAGAGACACAGAGAAAGATGAAATATGTGTGTGTGTGTGTGTGTGTGTATGTGTATGTGTATGTATGTATATGTGTATGTATGTACGTTCGGGCAGACAGGGCTTGTCAACCTTGTAAGGTAGCCCGTCTAGGGGAAGGAAAACCCTGATTACAAACCTCCGCTGCCTTGTGGATCACTGCACACGGGGAAAGTCTAAGGGAGTAAACCCTGGAAAGAAAATCGCAGAGTGGAGCCCCGTAGGCGGTTTGATCTTTGGCACTGCAAGATCTTCCAGCAACTCCTGCAGCAAGCAGGCGCCAACTGTATCGCATGCCTTTCCGTTGGATCCGCGTCAGCGAGGTTAGAGAGGGGGGTCCTGGCGACTGGGCATTCCTCAGGTCCTCCATATATTCTGCCACGGCTCGCGTCCTGGAGAGGTCTCCAGTGCTGCCTTTGGCAGCTCAACACAGGGAGACAGCAGATAACCGGTTAAAAGTCCAAGCATTATTGCGTCAGCTTGGATGGCTTGGGCTGTCTCCTGTCGGTGGGAAGGAATTCCTAGGATTCCACTGGCCACCTACCTCTCAAGCTGGGTCAGCCCCAGTCAATAAGGTGCTGGCCCGCCACGGTCCGCCTACTTCTAGTGGGTGCCTGGAGTGGTAGGCCAAAAGCCGAAAAACCGGACTGTATACTTTGCACCAACGCATTTACTAATACTAAGAAATCAAGCCGCCAGTGCTGAAACTGGCAACATGAATGTGCAGAACGATGTGTCCTGGCCTATCTTCCGACCTCGCAAAAGATTGATGATTCCAGAAAAAACCGCTATCCTCATTGTGAATTGAAGCGATTAAAGGTTGACCATAGCCGCATGCAGGAGACATCGACTCCTGGTGGGTCGGCAAAGTATAAAGGAAAGAGATTACACCTTCTTCTGGCATGGGCAGAACCACATGAGCACAGGCTCTATGGAGTCGGCTTTGCTGTCGCGGAACTCCCTCATAGAAAGCTATAGAAGCACCATCCTCAGGCACAGCCACGAATCCTGTCCACTCGCTCAACACCTTCACTCCGGACCGACAAACATCCTCAGCGTCTACGTCCCCATTGCTCTGTTTTTCTGCAGTAAGAGGCAAAAGGACCTGTTCTACAGGGAATTGAGACAATGATCCGGCAGATTCCCTTGTAGAAGGAGCACCTGTTTCTACTGGGTGACATCAACGCCCTGGGTGGGAGCGGACCACACCTCCTGGCCCTTTCTTTGGCCACTTTCGGTGGTCGGACAAGTTGAATGACAACGGCAGCGTCTACTCGAGCTCTGCTCTTATAATGACCTCTGTGTCACCAACAACCTTCTTTCGCGGCTAAGCCTCACCATAGGGTGTCGTGGAGACATCCCAGGTCTCGCGATTGGCTAATCAACTAGACTACATCATGCACTTGCGAAGATCGCTTCTGATCAAGTGCTTACGCGCAGCTTCCACAGTGCCGACTGTGACACAGAACCATTCTCTGGTCGCCAGCAGATTACGCCTCCCTCCCCAACACGTTACCGATTGAAGCACGAAGCCCGGCCTCACATCAATAACAGTCGGAACCGCTATTAACCTGAGTTACGTGAATGCTTTTGCCATAACCCATCACGATGCCTGGAAGACTGTCCACAGATAGTGCCACATTGAGGGTGGAACCACATCCGTGAGGCTATGTTCCAGAACTGGCTCTCGATACTTTTGTGCAGAAAACAAAGTGAAACAAGAAACTGGTTGAGGCAGAGAGCACTGTGATCGGAAACCGTCATAGCTGCTGGAAAGCGTGATGCCCTCCCCGCATAACAAGAGAGACTCCATCCACTAACGACACTCGCAGCAACTCCGTGCTGCTCGTAGCGATGTTTACAAGGGTTGCTAGGCACTGTGCAATATGATTACTGGCTTAATCTCTGCAGAACATCCAGCTTTCTGCCAATCTGGGAAATGTGGCGTGATATGTATGAAGGCAATGAAAAGGCTTATGGTCCAAGCGCAATCAAGATCGTCCCACTCAAGTCAGCGGAAGGCCTAGTCATCACTGACGCTAAGCAAACAATGGAAAGGTGGGCTGAGCACTACCAGGACTTTACTTGAGAAAGACCACTGTCACCGACTCAGCACTTGACAAAACCCGCGTACTTCCAGAATGGACCGAGCTGGACAACCCCAACCCACAATGCGAAGAGCCTTTAGTAAAGCCATCGATTCCTAGCCAACGGCAAGGCCGCAGGCAGTGACAACATACCACCTGAAGTAGTGAAGATGGCAAAAAGATAGCTTTTCTCCTGGAAACCTACATGAACTCTTGCTACAATGGCTGGGAGGAAAGGAGCTGTAACCAAAGAACATGCGTGACGCCAAGATTATCACGCTGTAACTAAACAAAAGCGAGAAAGAAGTGACTGTAACCACTACGTGGTATATCGCTTGCTCAGCACTGTCGGTAAAGCTACGCACGTGTTCTTCTCAACAGACCTGCAATCTCTCGCTAATCCGTGGTCTCCCAGAGGCACAGTGCGGCTTTAGGCTGCCAGATCGACATCGACATGGTTTTCTCCATAAGAAACTCCAGGGAGAAATGCCGTGAGCGGAAGACAGCACTTTAATCTCGCTTCATAGACCTTTAACCAGGCTTCGACTTGGTCCCAGTCGAGATGGACTGTTTGCCCTCCTCCAGCGCATTGGATACCCCCCCAAGCTTCGTGAAGAATGATCATGTCCTTTTTCATGATGACATGAAATGGGACTTGTCCAATTTGATGGGTCATGCTCTGAACCCCTTGCCCAATCAAAAACGGTGGTCAAACAGGGATTGTTCTTGCCCCTACAACTCCTTTGTTTGGACTATCTCTCCTTACTTCTCATATGCATTTTGACGAGTCTGATGACGGGCGTATTCATAGCGCACGCAGGATGCAATGGTGGATTATTCCAACATCGTGCGTCTGTGAGCCCAAAACGAAAGTTACGAAAAGTCTCATCAGAGAATTTAGTTTTTTGCAAGATGATGCGCCCGTGCTGCGCAACTCGACGGAGGCCATGCAGCGACTTATTGACCACTTTGCAGCTGCATGCAACGAGTTGACTAACCATCAGTCTAAGAAAACAGAGGTTTTAATGTTGCCAGGATGTCAGTGGGGTCGCTCCCCAAGCATCTCCATTGGCGAACACAGCCCGCATGAATGGTAGACAAATTCAACCTATTCTCGGTTGCTACACTTGCGCACAACCTCTCTCCATTGACTCTGATTTGGAACGTAGGATTGGCAAGGCCGCCAGCAGCAATGGCCTGCCTGAAAATATGAGTGTTGGGACAATGTATGCTGACTACCAACACAAAGGATGCAAGTCTATCGGGCAGTTGTTTTTGAGTTACCCTCCTCTATGGCAGTGAAGCATGGGACACTCTACTCTCATCAGGAAGCGGCAGGCTGAAACGCCTGTTCATCTGTTGCCTTCCGCAACTCTTCGTATCACCTGGCCAAGATCAATAACCAACACTGACGTCCTGGCCAAGGCAGGGTTGCCAAGCATGTATGCCCTTGCTGACAGCAAGACGCCTTCGTTGGTTGGGGCCATGTCATCCCCGCATGGACGTGACCGTATACCCAAAGCATGCTTTTTGGAGAGCTTGCCACGGCACAAGGCCATACTGGACGCCCAGCTCTCCGCTACAAGGACTTCCTGCAGTGAGAAATCTTAAAGCTGCGGCATTCAACCTCTTCTCAGCTGAGAACATGGCCTCAAATGCCAACGGTTGGCGAACAGCCACAGGACCATCATCAAGGCAGCTGAGGAAAGAAGAAATATCCGCTGGCGAGAAAAACGGTCACACAGAATTGCAAAGGATGAGAGCGGTTCCACCACGGACTCAGCACATCTTCATGTCCATTTCATACGCGAATTTTCATGATCTCTCCGAGATCGACGGAGCCAACAAAATGTATGTTATGTATGTATGTATGCATGTATGTTTATTCAGTTTTTTTCGGGTATTTTCCCATGTCCATTATAGTTGTGCTTTTAAAGTTGTAGCAACGTTTCCAGCAGAATTTCATCTGCCCATCATCAGGATTCTTATATGTGTTCGTAGTCTCTGTGAGTCAGACTTTTACATTGTTGTAGTTTTTAAATTTGGGCTACCTCTTGCTGGTGCCAGAAATGGTTTTTTCTTCATCTTGATTAGTTGGGAGTCTTGGGCCTTGTTTGGTCTTGGAGTTTGTTTGTGTTCTGCTTGATTGGTTGTTCCTAATATCTTCTGTCTGTTTTTGTGGCTTTTTTGTCTTGATTGGCTGTCAACATGTGTTCCTGTATTGGAGGGCTTTTCGTGCAGCGTGGCTCCGAGTTAAATGGATGGCTCATCATTTTATTAGGAAGCAATAATATAATATATAATTAATAATTATAATAATGGTGGAGGTATCAGAGGGAGTCCTGTTTGTGCAGGTGTTTTGCCTGGCTTGTTGTTGGAGATCTTTCTACTTTGAGAGTGCGGCTTCCAAATGATTGACAGTCTGGTGGGAAATAACTCTCTATTCATGCTTTCAGGTCTTTTTTCAATTCTCCATGCTTCTCTGATAATTCTTGTAGCTGGGGTTTTTTCTATACGTGCTAGGGTTTTGGTGCCATTGAAGTTGATGTTATGATCTGTGGCTTTACAATGTGTTGGCACGAGGTGAGAAAAGTGTGTTCCCAGCGTTTTTAACTGCATTTTGTGTTTCATCCAGGTGGGTAACTTATTCTTCTATGGTCTGTCACTGTCAATGTGGGCCGGCCATGATGCACAGATAACTTCATATATGCATTGGTTTTTTTCCTGGTCAATTTTTATCTTTGGGGTTTCTAAGAAGGGCTGGCTATTTTCTGTCTGGTTTTGAAGGCAGTCTTGAATGTGATGCCTGTGTAAAGTATCTTACTGATGTCTTCTGTCATACCTCTTATGTGGGCAAGGGAACAGCTGTTTCCATAGTCCTGTTCATCTTCCAGGTTTCCCATATGTCTCAGTGTGTTTTTGTGGATCAAGCCGGTGAATTTTGCTTTTGTGGAAGCCGTTGGCTGTCAGTACTTTAAGTCAGCGGTGCATAGTCAGTCTTTATGTGTGTCTTGTCTGCCAGGCCTTTTGGTTCTGCATTCCATTCATAGGAAAATGCAGGATTTATTTTCTTTTTTACTCACTCTTAAACTCTATACATCTGTAAAGTTTGTTCCACCTACCATTTATTTTAACCCAGCAGATGGAGCATCTCTTGGGGAGCAATCCAGAGCTGATACGTCTGTTATACTGCTGCATTTGTCAACACAGTTGGTCCTCATTTTGGAACATTTAATTCCAGGGGCACACCTTTCATTACAAATGGCTGGACCTTGATATTTCCCATTCCTTTTTACCCTAATGGATCTAGGTGGGTTATAACAATGACTACAGCACTTAATAAATTTCACCAAGGAACTCATTGACCACATCTATTCATCATTGTGATGAATGTTGCTGAGAAGAATATGAAATGCATAATTAACATATTAATGGATATTATGATTATGGCCTAAACAGTGTTTACCAATGCATTATTAACTCACTTTCTAACCAACACAATTTTGTGCCAGTTGGCAGAGTTACTGCTAGACTTCAGTGATAGAAAATTGTATACAGAAATCTAGGGTTTTTTTTCAATGGTAGATTTTTCCAATCTAACTCCTACTGGCAGTCCCCTCTTTAAACAATATTAATAATAATAACACTACTTTATTTGTGGTCACAGACCAAAACACAAGTACAACAAAAGAAGACCACATGGGAAATTAGTCACTGAAAATTGGTCACCAAAAATTTGACTAAGGGAATTAACAGTGTTCTCTTCTGATGGTTTCAGCTCTTAAAAAATTTGGAAACAACGCTGAACAGTTAAATGTATGAGGAGCCATCTCCTAGACAATATAAGAACAAATTACTAACAATTGGGTCTAGAAGGGTCCTTGTTTCAAAGAGAGACAGTAAACTTAGATTCCTGCCTGTGTTACCATAGACAATAATAAAGGACATGCTCCACACCGTTTTTCACCCTCAGCTCTATCACAGGGACATAGCCACTCGTTAATCGGAGCCTCTTAAAAATTGCCATCCAGTAAGTGCTGGAGGGAAGACATTAAAATGAGCTAGGGAGAAAGTTCTTCTATCTTAGGAATGGTAACGAGTGTAAAAATAGGAAGCCATTCCTCAGTCCGTAATTATTAAATTGGCTGAAGATCAGAGGGGAGGAGTTTTGTTCCACTTCTGGCTGATAGATTATTGCAGGTCAATGTCCACAAGCCATGGACTACTCTAAATTGGGGCATCCTTAAGACGCATAATCCCCAGGGCCATCCCCCCGTTTTTTTTTAAAAAAACCAAAAGCCCCCCAGGTGTAATTTCTTCATCAGCTCCCTCTCCGGCAACAAGAAATATGAGAGTCAGCAAACGCGGGAGAGGTAGCTATCAGGAACTGCCAGAAAAGCACGCCAAAATGACCATTTAATTTAAAGGTGTTAATCCATGCAATACATTCGAAATGATTGAGTGCCGCAGTTTTTCCAGTACATGGAGCAAAACCAACAACAAGGAGGAAGACCCAGAAGTTTTCTAAGAAAAGCCAGCCTGGGTTCTTTGCAATACAATCCTTGAAGCCCTGTATCCATAATGGGAATTCATAAAGAGTTTGAGCCAAAGTTTTGGCTTGTAAATACGCAGAGCAGGGGGAATAAACTGGCCTCCCTGGGTAATAAAAAAATCTTAAAATCTGCTGCGTGCACTACAGGAGGCCTAATTCAGCAACCTGAGTTCGATGTCTGTCCAAGTACTGGTGTTCTGAAAATTGAATACCTAAATACTTAAAATGGACAACCTGCCTTAAAACAGCATTACCATTGATAGCCAGTAATACAATTTCCAGTCTCTAGAGACCCACCGGAATTTACTTTGGATTTGTCATAATTAAATGGACGAAGGTTCGCCAGCACAGTAAGAGCCACAGATGCAGAAAGTAATCTTTTTCAGACTCTGGCCTTGACAATGAAGAGGCCGCATCGTCAGCATAAAGGAGAAGCGGATCTTTGTAGTTGAACAGCTTTGGGGCCTAGGACTCAATACATCTAATATGAAAGGGCCAAGTCAGATAAAATAAATTAAACAAAAGAGGACAAGAACACAACCCTGCTTACCTGTTTTTAATTGGGATAGAATTTGAAAACAGTTCTCCCTGCAAACCACACCTGACTGACCTAGAGGTCTGGTTGTACAAGGATCTAATTACGGAACGGAAGATGTCTATTCGAAAAAATAGAACTTTTGAGCAGTTTTTGACACAACAGTCCCCAGGAAACTTGAGTCAAAACGTTGATTTTAGGATGATAAAAGCAGTAAAAAGTTTGCCACATGGTAATGGTAGTATATTTATCACCAGCGTGACACTAGAACAAAGCAAATGTGTCGACAGTGTGGCGACAGCCCAACTATTAACAACGCAATCAAGTTTCAGCACCTGAGTAATATTGGAACTCCTCAACCAAGTAGAACGAGTCTACGTTGAGAATATTTAGGCATACAGTTTTCCCCAAATTGGATGGAGAGTAGGCTTATGTGGGTGAATAGTCGGCTGTGGTTATTCCTATTTCCTTGTTTAAAAACTGGGAACAATAATTGGCTAAGCTCCAGGAGTGTAGGGACCTGCCAGAGGTACTTGATATGTGTATAAGAGTCTTGCTCAGGAGAGGAATCCACACTCAGGATTTGGATTTTACAAATCAGTGGAGTATCTGCTATCAGGGCCAGGGATTTTGCCCTGAACTCTGACTTCAGAGAATAAGCTCAGAAATCTCAGCATGAGTCATGGGTTGGCAGTCAGGAACTGCAGGAGGCAGCTGTGGCCAAGCCATGGTTGAACTGTTTTGATGCCTGGAAAATTGCTCAAGAAATGGTTTTCCCCCGGATCTCTCTGTTGGAAGTAGAGGCAGAGAGGGAGTTCTTGATGACATGGCAAGGGGCTGGCAACAATTTTGCGCACAAATAATTGAGTGTTACTTCTCGCTGAATGGAGAGAATGTACAATCCCACTCTCTTTAGTTTCTTTTCTTAGCATATAGATCCTTTCATACTACCTGTTGCAAGTGGTATAGTCTCTCGGTGGGCATTTATCTCCTTGAATTTGATAGAGCAGGTAAACTGGATTAATCATGGTTCCTGAAGCATCAGAACACTGCTTTGTCATAACCAAGAATTCTTCTTAATGATATGGAACCTTCTGCGGCCTACAAGGATAGTTCCTAGCTCCCTTTGAACATTTCTCTTTAAATGTGAAATTACTCTTTGAAAATGGTCTTTCTATAACTGAGATATATCTAATATCAGGGATTGCCAACTTTTTGGAACCGCAGGGACCACCACAATTCATAATTTTAAATTCCAGGGAACGCACTAAACTGGTTCTGTGGGGATGGCCTAATGTATGGGTGTGGCTTGGTGGTCATGAGACTGACTGGGCATGGCTTGTATTATAGTTCATTTACAAATATATATATCAAAATATTGAATTTTTTTATTAAAAAGTAGAACTTTTTACCCAAATCAGGAAGCAATGCTCAGGCAATTGATATATTCACAGAATCAACAGGATTCATTCAGAGATCTATCTATTGCCATTGCTCGCTTCAACTCTGTACATAAAATTGCTTGCAATGAAAGCTTTCACAAATTACATCACCAGCTACACAATGATGTATGTAAATATTCATTTTTTTTAAAAAAAGAGCAACTTTTATTACCAAAAGAAGGCACAAGACAGGCCGGTGAATTGAAGTTGCTCACTAGAATCATTCATGGTGATCTAATCTGCATCAGCTAAGCATCAATCTCTCAAAGTTTGCTTGCCAAAGATCTAAAGACTACTAGAAAAGCAAAAAATCCAACCATTTCCTGCTTCCTAGCTAATCTAAATCTCCCAGCAGAGCAAAACAGCTGATGGTCAGAAAAAAGAAAAACAGCAATTTAGCAGACAAATTTGCAGGGTAAGGAGTGAGTGGGTGGGGCCTTGTGTTTCTGCATAGCCTGGATTAATTGCTTTGGGGGCTGCTCTGGAGGTGAGATTTCTCTTCAGCCCACCAAAATTTTCTCACGACCCACCCGTGGGCTGTGGCCCACCAGTTGGCAAATGCTGATCTATATAGATAGGCAATCTACATAGGCAATAGCCCAAAGTACACATTCTACTAGAGAGGAGTTCCCTGTGATGACCTAGGACGTGACACAAAGGCAACACAATCAGATAATCAGTAGGAATCCCTGTCAGCATTCCAGAAAACCTCAACTCCAAGTCTGGTGCTAATATGGCTTCCAAAGCTGACAGCCCCTTTATTAACTCCAACTTTGCCTCCAGTGTCCTGGCTGAAGAAAAACTCTCCCAGGAACAGCCTTTGGCTGCAGAGAAAAGTCCAAAATGTGGTCAACAAAAACTGTAACTACAATCAAGGCAAAAATGAGGTAATTAGTCCAACAGGGCAGGAACAAGAATTCCAGACTTGAAGGCACGGCAATTACTCAATACAATTGGGAAAACACTAGGAACACAGACAAGCAAAGTCAACACAAGATAAATTAACATTTGTTCCCAGCAGCTGCCACACTCAGCATGCATTTCTTTTGAACTCCGTCCCCAGCTGTGGCTAATGAAGGAAATCAGGGCCTTTTCCTCCCCCATAAGCCACGCAACCCACATTGCTCTCTTTTCTGTTCCTCTCTTAATACTGAAGGATGAAGAGGGGGTGGGCCTGGGTCTTCCTCTGAACTTCCTCTCCCTTGTTCTACCTCTTCCCTTCTCTGCCCAGCCAGGCTTTGCCCTTCCCCGGTTTCCTCCACAGCCAATGGAGCTACACTCCCACTCCCTGTCATCTGTTTATCTTCCTCCTTGGATTCAGATTCTGACAGGGGCATGACATTCTCTGAGGATGAGATCCAGCACAAGTCCAAAAACTCAGAAGACTTCTTCCAGTGACTGACCCTGATTGGATCCCACATCATCATCCTGGGATATATAAACTGAATTTGTCTTCATTCGCACTCTATATAATATGAAATTGTATGTTTGTCTGTTAGTGACATTCAGTAGGGCAAAACAGTATATCAAAGGACAACAATGTTTTAATTACTTCAATTACTTCAAATGAAATAACAATGCATCCAAAATCTACTACCCATTACTTCCTTGGCTTGAAATTTCAAGGATCTTCAGACCTGTTATGTTGACAAAGTTGGGATCACTGTTGCATCACCTTGATATTACATCATCCACAGTCACATGATAATGATTTCTGATGCTCCTTGTCATCTTTCAAGTCAAATCAATGGGAAATCACAAGCCAAATCAATGGGAAAGCAAGCAAGAAGGTGGAATTCACTCCGACTGTCATAATTTTTTGGTCTGCTTATTTTCATTCTGTTTATCAGTTTAGGTAAGGCAATATCTCTGAAGTGATGACCCAATGGATCAGGGATCATCTAGTAACATATATTTTATATATGTGCATGTAATTGAGGATTTAAGCTATTTTCCTTTTTAATGATACTACAATAAAATAATAATTATGACTTAGATGAACTCTGAAGAATGAAATCATCAAGTATAGGTTTCTTGCCTTTCTAGAAGAGAAGGTACTGAAATCAGATAAAAATTTGACCTCCATTCAGCTTATCAAAGAAGATGATGAATTCTTGGATTGACATAGGAAGCCTGGGTAGAGGTATAATAAATAACAAGAAGCTTCTCAGAAGACAGAAGAAATTCAGGTTGCTGAACCTACAGATGGAAGAACATAGCAATGGAAGAAGGGGGAATCACAGCAACATTTGCAGTTTCCCAGGAAGGAGGCAGGACATTCCAGAGAGAAAACCAAATTAAGAGACTGAATAGCCCCAAACTAGATAAAGAAGAAGCTTGGATAGCCACATCCTGGAATTTCTCAGATATATTTATCAGGTTGTTGTTGTTATTCATCATGAAGTTGTGTCCGACTCATCGTGACCCCATGGACAACTTTCTTCCAAGCCTTCCTGTCCTCTACCATCCCCTGGAGTCCACTTAAGCTCACACCAACTGCTTCAGTGACTCCATCCAGCCACCTCATTCTTTGCCATTCCCTTCTTCTTTTGCCTTCAATTGTTCCCAGCATTAAGCTCTTCTCCAGTGAGTCCTTTTATCTCATTAGGTGGCCAAAGCATTTTGAGTTTCATCTTCTTCAAAGAAGAAGCCTTCTAAAGAAGAGTTTATTCGGTTAGAAGGTGGCAATTAGATTTAATTGATTTTCACTTGTGTTGTTTTTTTGGGCTGGAATCTGACAGGAACCAAAGTAGTAGTTTATCAGCTTTATAGTGTGTCAAAAGAGGCACACTGCCTTCTTCTTTTTTATTTTATTTTTTTTAATTTTAATTATGAGAATACAACACAATACATCCAACTTATCCTTGTTATACATAGATACATTCTACTTCATAATTTATAATCTCCTTATTTAAAATATTATTTACTATATAATCTAATCATAACTAATATTTTGAACTTGTCTTCTAGTATATAACCATTGATAAAATTTTATTCGAAGTTTTATAATATTTAGGCTCTCCTTTGTCTTTTATTTCTTAAGTTATTATGACGTGCAGAATCTATCTGATTCTGCACATCATAATTTTTCTTATTATTTCTGTTTCTGAAAGTATGATTTCATTTTTCCAATATTGTGCATATAATATTCTAGCTGCTGTCAATATATGTACTATTAGATACATTATTTCCTTCTTAAATTAACAAATACCCCTTGTTACTGACGACATGAGAATAAATGGCACAGCCAAATGCAGCAACAAAAACATTGCAAGGGGCTACAAAACTCTGGATTGGAGCAATCGGGAGCAAGACCAGTAGGTGATATGTTCCTACTTCTTTTGTACTAAACCATATGACCTAGAAAGACACAGGAGAAGAATGGAATAGAATGAAAGTTTATACAGAAATTTCCAACTGAATTGGTCTGGATTCATCAATCATGACAAATTTTTGCAGTAAGTGATTTCTGGATAGAAGTATTTTACACCTCACAAGCGTTGGGAAGATGTGTATCACATGGTTTTTCTCTCTAGGGATGATGACAAGGTAGGCAGGATATATTTGGCCCTTATTAGGGAAAGGGTATTTTATTAGAAAAACACATACAAAATAAATGCAGTGTGTACATAAACAAGAATGTGATTTCTTATTCAGGAAAAAATATGTCTAAAACTTTTCTTCCAATATTTCTAGAAATATTGTTCTTGCATACCTTAGTTTCAATAGTTAGGCTTTAGATTTTCATCTTAGATCCTTCTCTGTGTTTATTTTTCTCTACCCAAACATCCAGGGATGACCACAGGGTATGGTTAACAAGAAAAGTCAAGATGGCAGATATGTTGGTGTTATGAACGCTACACCCTTTTTTATATGTATCACTTGGTTACTACGCCCAGAGTAGTAAATCATCCAAATTATCTGGTTATTTAGGACCCCCGCAGGATACTCCTTTGAAGCAATGGTGTTCCTTTTGCTTAGCCTTCATGCATTTTCCTCTGGAAGTCTCTGTGGGAATTCTTTTCCTCTGCTTCTCACATCTGGTAGCACCTATTCCTGTACTCATTAAATGAGGGTGGGATTTTCTTGCTGGGTCTCTCTGCTGGTCCCAGCCTTCCTGAAGTTGCTTTATGGCTTCTTTCTTGAACATTCCTGTGTGCTTCTCTAGGCTAGACTGTGACAGTTGTCACCAATCTTGTATTCACATAAAAAAAGAGTAGAGATTATTTTTTAAGATGCTTCCTTCTTCTTTGTTTCTTTTCCATATTAGTTTGCTGAGACATCTGGTGCTTGCAGTCTGTTGGATTGCTGTTACAGCTTCTCTGCTCCTGTCTTGCCTACACATAGATATTTCTCCCTGCCTGATCTCACAATTTCTTCTGCTTTCTCTTATAGAGATCTTTCAAGCATTCAAGCACTTACAGTATCTCATTTGGCTTTTTAACTTTTTGTCTTCTGTTATCTTTGTCTCTTCTCTCTTTTGTCTTCTGAAATTATTACCAGAAAGGCAGACCAACTACTTCTCTCCTTTATAATATGCAGCTTCTCATTGTCCAGCTGTCACATATCCACTTCAAAACTTTCAGCACAGGTTTTTTTTTTTGGGGGGGGGGNTCAGCACAGGTTTTTTTTTTTGGGGGGGGGGAGGAATGGAAACCTATGTGACAAAAGTGAAAAATTGGTGGTGTCTGTGTCAGGGAGAAATTGTCCTCTAACAGTGCGTTTGGAAGGAGCTTTGCTGACCAGAACTGAAGGACGTTGACTAAATCCTATGAGGGAAGAAAAAGAAAACCAGGGCAAGCTGCATCAAATATTGGGAACGGAGCAGAAAATTACATTCATGATCTAAAAGGACACAATAATGGGAATAAAAAGATTGGAAGAACTAGGTTGGCTTATGGCAAGGCATTGTTTTGTCATGATTGCTTTTTACGCAAATCATCATGAGTTCTTGTGGCACATAACTATATAAAAATAAAATCTTAGAGCATGATTCAAGATTTCCAACATTTCTATATAAAAGCCCAGAAACAAGAAGAATCAGAAATCTTAGTGCAGGGTGACAGATGTGATTAAGTGGTCCTTAAAATCTGGTGGGAGCTAACTTGGAGGTGGCATTATTTGTAAATATACAATGTGTACTGATCCAGGTATTATACTGATATACTGATGTGTACAGATCTAGGTATTTAAGTATCATGATCCAGTTGAGGGCATAGGGATAACAATGGAAGAGGAAACAATTGTTGTTGTAATCTGCCTAGAGTTGCTTGTTTGTGAAGTAGGCAATGATATAAATTTGTTTAATAAATAAATAATATAACATGCATATGCTATTTACTATCAGGTTACTCAAAATATTAGGATAAGATCATGGCATTGGACATTGCTTTTTGAGGGACAAACTCCTTTATTGTTTCCTGTCCTATTAGATCTCGCAAAAAAATTATTCAATGGATCCCCTTAATTATAGAAAGGAAGAGAACTTTTTCTATTCTTGTACATTAATATTGTATTCTTGTACATTAATGTATATTCTTGTGCCTACTTCTTAAAAAAGCTATCCACTGGCATAGCCAAACCACTAAGCATAATCTTTGAAAAATCTTTCAGGACCAGCTCCTTGCCAAACATATGGTCACTAGCCACGATCATCCCCATCTTCAAAAAGGGAGACCCCAGCCTAGTTGAAAATTGCAGAACAATCTCCTTATACTGCATAACCTGGAATCAATTATTAACTAATCCATCATCCTCCACTTAGAAACAAACAACCTACTCTCCAATAAACAATTTGGTTTCAGGAAAAAAATTATCATGTAATCTGAAACTCTTACACTGCAAAAACATAGGAACTACACAACTCAATCAGGGTAAAGCAATAGATACAATTTACATAGACTTCTGTAAAGCCTTTGATTTAGTGGTACACGACAAACTACTCCTAAAACTAAAATCTTATGGTATCTCATGACATCTGGCATAATGGTTAGAAGCTTCTGTCAAAACAAGAAAACAAGTGGTCAAAATGGGAGCATCCTATCAAATCCTGTGCCTGTCAACAGTGGTGCCCCCAATGGCAGTTTCTAGGACCAACTCTCTGCGATACTCTTCCATAAATGACCTCTGTGATCATATTAGAGCAACTGTGTTCTTTTTGGCTGATGATGTTAAAGCACCACCGACAATACTGCTACCCTTCAAAAAAACCTCGACTTATGTATCAGAATGGCAAACAAATGGCAACTTCAAATCTAACCAAAGAATTTATTCTGTGCTTACATTGGAGAGGCAATGGAAGTTCACAAGCCAAGTTGAGGGGAGCCGCATTCTCCCCCCCCTCTGGGCTTGGTCTTTTTTCCCCCCAAAGACGACTGAAGCGGTGGTTTAAAAATGGGCCACCCTTGAGAAGGAGGGACTCAGCTGGATTAAAGATTTTGTGCAGGAGGAAGAAAGAGGTGGATAACATCTGACCAGGACAAACTGGACAATACAATTTAAACAAAAGTACCCCGGATTAAGGTAACATGGAATTTTTTAAGGAAAGAAAAGTGAGCGGCAAAATTTACAAAGGGACAAGGAAAAAATATATATTTTTGACAGCCTAAGCGGACTTTGGAACTGGAAAGGAAGAGCTGGAACTAAAGATTTAAACTAAATTGGACTAAAATGTTTGGAATGAAACAGGCATAAAATGTAGCTGGACTTAAGATTGTCATAGGAATAATAATATAAGTTTACAATGGAGACTGGACCTGTGCTGGAATATTGAGTTTCAAAAACCCTAAATAAAAAATAGAGGAAAGGTGAAGACTTTGTATTCATGAAGATTGCCACCTTGTTTGATTAAAACTGGAGCTCAAACAAAAGGGAAAGCATCCTGTTTCTGAATGAACGTTCAGAATGGTGGAGATTAACATAAAGAAATATTTGAAACAAAGTAAGAAATTTAGAAAGTGAAAGCAGAACCAGAATCAAAAAAAAGTAAGGAAAGACTGACTGTGGGATTGATTGATTTTTTGGCATTAGACCCTCGGCTGAAATAAAACTGAGAACTTTAGAAGATTGAAAGAAGCGAAAGTAAAGTGGTTTCTTTTTTGGGGGATGGACTTTAACAATCATAAAATACAAGAGGTGTGTAATGATGATATCTCTTTGGGAATTAAAAAATGGAACTTTAAAAATATGAGATAATTTTACTACAGGAAAGAGGCGAATTCAGCTTTTTGCTCTGAGTTAGAAAAAATGAAATGGCGATTAAAGAAACAAGAAGAAAGAGCCTCCAGGGAAGAGGGAGTCAATTCAAGGAGAAGACATTTAAATAGACAATTAACACAAAGAACACTACAAAGAAGTGGGGAAAGAAGGAAAGTTTAAAGTTGAAATTTAAGAAGACAATCAAAAGGGGAGGAATACCTTTGAAGTCAGAAATGGCAGAAATGACCCAGCAGAAAAGGGGAAAAGGAAGACATTTAAGAAAGAGAGGATATAAACTTTGAATAGAAAACATATGGGGAAACAGAGGGGAGGAGACGCAGTGAAGAAACAGGTGTATGAAAATAAAGAAATACAGAAATAGAAAATGTGAAAAGAAATTTGTTTTTCAGAGATAATGGTTGATTGAATAAAAAAGCGGAATTCTGACAGCGTGACAAGGGGTAATAAGAATATTTTCTGTTAATTAAAATATTAGAAAATAGGGTAATTTAGATACTTGATAATCTTATTAAAAATCAAGGGGGGGAAATATACTGCGGAATCTGAACTGAAAAATTAATGATTATTTGTAACTTCTTTAAAAAATAATGGTTTATTGGGAATCAAAGATGAGGGAATAAATGGTATTATGTTTTAATCATTGAAGTGTCACACTCAAAGCAGTAAAAGGAGGAAAACTTATACTTGTTTTTTTTTCTTTCGTTCGTTAAAATTTGTATTAATTAAAATTTATAAAAATAATGTGTAATAAGAAAGGGAAGTATGACAGACTAAAGAATCAAACTAAATTAATAAGTTCATAGTAGGACTATTAAAAGCAAGGAGAGACATTGGGCAATATTTTATTATTATTATTATTATTATTATTATTATTATTATATTATTTTATTATTATTATTTAATACTAATACTATTTATTTATATTATTATAATTATATTAATATTTATTGTATTGTATTATATTAATGTATTTATATTATTATTATTACTATTATTAATAATTAATACTATTATTATTATTATTACTATTATTGTTATTATTATATTGGTTGTTTGTTGTTGTTGTTGTTAGTATGTCGATCATTATTCATTATTAGGCAAAACACATATTGTTTATCTTTATTTTTAAAACTGAAACAATATATTTGAAATCGATTGAAATGAAAAGCAAAAGATATTTTGGATGAGATTCATGAAAGAGGCTAGAATTAATGTGTTTGTTTCTCTCCTGACTGAAAATTTGGAATGGAAAAGGTAATAATAGAATTAAGTATGCATATATATGAATGTATAATTGCTGTCATATTTGTATGTAAAGGTGATGAGCCTGAAATATGTTGTCCACTAAAAAGAGATTTTTGTTTTTAATGTGAAAAACTGAATAAAATTTGTTTAAAAAAAAAGATATTAGGAATATATCTGTCCTTACCCAAAGGAAGACAGACAATCTGGCAAGATTCCTGTGCAGGAGTTCATCAGTAAAGAAAACTTTTGGACCATTCCTTGGAGACATTCTGTTGTTTTTGTTGTTTGTGAGTGTGTGTGTGCCTGAGAAGAAGGGTTTTGGTTGGATAACCTCCAATCCTTTATTCTATAGTTCTATAAAATGCCATATCTCTTAAAAAAAGATTGCTACTTTAAAACATCCTACAATGTATTGGAATTTCCTTGCTGAAATTATAGTAGTAGTTCAGAATACATGTTGAACTATTCTTGCAATAATTTTTCCTCCTGTCTCTATGTTAGTGGTGAGCTGTGTAGAACTTATTATGACAAGGACAAAAATCAGTTGATTGATTTAAGCAATTTTCCCCTGCACCTCATCATCCAACTGATGGATCTGAGGAAAACAGTTCCTAGTAGTGATTGATTTTCCTTCCATATACCCTAAACTGGGGGGAAAATAAATTTCTGTGAATTTTAGTCACGAATCCATGGAACATTCCTGTCCTATCACCATATGTCCTTCAGATCAGAGAAACTGGTCACTTCTATCTCAGGGCATCATAGTATGTTTATTATGAGCTCACAAATTATTTGTAAATGTATTTGCTTGATAATATAGAATTATTTATCTTTTGAAAGCTTGTTTTTATTGTTACCTTAATTATCTTTTAATACCCCAAAAGCAGTTATAGCTGGCCAATGTGGTACATATTTTAAAAAGCCTATGATAAGTCCACACTATATTATACTAGGCCATGGATAGTCCACTTCCATGTGATTTAGTGGCAAATCTCAGAATAACAATATATATTTTTCTGTTCCCTAACATTTAGATTACAATCTTAAGAGGCAAGCATTTTACAGAGTAGAATAAGAGGATGCAAAGAAAAGAATAAATGTACTTGTACATCAAAAGTTATCAGTGTATCATTCTTTAAGAAGCATACCATTGCATTCTTGTATTTCTTTGAAACTTTTGATACTAATTGCTCTTTCCTTGTTGCCTTTTATTTGAGATTAATTCTAATTTGGGAGCAGTAATGGAAGATGAACAACAGCAGTAAAACATATAGGAAAATAGAACCTGTTAGGCTGGCAAATTTATGGCAGAAATTAAACCAAGTTGTGCTTGCAGCAGTTACCTGAGCAAAGACCAACATTAATAAATTCAAAGAAGAAATAAAACAGGGAAAATAGCACACATGACACATAGCCAATTGTACTTCTTGCACTAATTTTCTCTCAGTCAACAAAACCTCTTTAGGTTCCTGGAAAGCTTGGTTCAGGAAATCTCAAGAGAGTAATTATCTTTATGGGATTCCAAAATTGAACACATTAAGCTGCTTTTACTGAATTAAACTTCTAATTCATCTAGTTTTCTGCTTGTAGGGACTACAGAAACTCACAGCCTTCCTAGACAGAAAGACTCAACTGAGTATCTTCATGAGATGGTTTTGAATTGCAAAATTGGCTTGAAATTGGGAGCTTCTTCATACAGCACAGGAAATATAAGGAAATCACAGATGTTCCAAATATTACTGCACATTATTTCAATATTTGCCCAGAGAGATGCTGCCATAAAATGTCCTTCTTTGTTAAGAACCCCCTCTGCAACCAAAATCAATGGGCAAGTACAAGATAATTAATTTATGTGACATTTTACTTTTCTCCTCCTCCTCTCCACACCCCATCAGGGTGCAAAGAGAAAATATCTGCTGCGAATTCAGCATAGGCATCAGGAAGGGCATCCAACCAGTAAATTCTCAGCTCTGTTCAATTGCTCCAACTTCACTTCAAATAAAGGGATTAAAGGGTTGTAAAAAGAAAAAAAAATCCAAATAATCCTAATCATTATTTTTCAATATAAATGTACCCTGCTACAAATCATTGCAACCAAGCCATTGCATATGTACTATATAACTTGCAATGATTAAATATTGGATGCAAACAAAGAGAAATCACAAAATAGAATGCTGGTGGGAGGTTTCATTAGCTCATCCACACAATGGCAAAAACCAAATTTTCCAAAGTTGGTTATTGCAGACTTTCACATTTTCAGCATAGTAACCATAATTAAATCAGACATAAATTAAAGTTTCAGTTTCCTAATAAAATTCTGCACAAAAATTGTCACCAGTCTTCCTTCAGCTAATTGATTTGAAGTAAAGGCCAACATGAGGACATGGGTAGAACAAGAATTTGACAATGTATGAAAAACAGGGACACTTGAAGCATCATCCTGTTATTTCATTTGAGGAAGGTAGCAGAAAGTAGGTGAACAATAAAGAATAAAATCCCATTACTATTATCCTTTACAGTGATGCAGGGGGGTAATTATGCTGTTAAGTAGACATCAGAGACTTCCATGGGTATCACTGTTTATCATGACACCAGAAAAACACCACTCCTTTAGCTGGAAGAACCTGCCCTCTTTTTTTAAAAAAAAGCCAAAAAAAAAAGAGGTGGAATCAGAAGACTTAGGAATTAGAGGAACAGTGACTGTTCTTCCTTTCTATTTTTAAGCTACCATATATAAATCCAATTTTATGAAATGGGGCAAGTGAGGAGGGGTTTACTTCATGACTTTCTCTTATTTTTTCATTCTGTTTTGACCCAGTGTGGTTACACTAGGGCCACTGAGGATGACTGAGCCAAGACTTTTAGCCATGTTATATTTTCACTCAGATTGTATCCTGAACCTCTCAGAGACTTAAAGGGCCTGTCACATAGGCCAACGGATGCAAAAACTATGTAAAAAGGACACAGCGGACGAGAAAAAGTTCCATCCATTGTTATCCGCTCTCAAAAGTTCCCCAAATTTGCATAAACAGAGCGGACAACAACGGAAAGTAATGGACGGGGAGAGGACGTAGCCAGGATGTAAAGCGGATGTTCCACGGAAGCCTAGTGGATGGAAGGGGATGGAAGCGGATGGCACATCTGCAGGGCTTCCGGGGGAGCACAGTGAAATGGACGCTCAGTGGAAGGAGAAGATGCATCACGGACACCTAGCGGATGCCTAGCAGATGCCTAGAGGATGCAAAGCGTTCACTGCGCATGCAGATATAAAAGGATGCAGCTCGCAAGCAGGTCACCATTCAGAGGAAAGACCTGCTGCCAGACACATCTCCAGCC
>BHFT01016671.1:0-20619 GCA_004320025.1 Laticauda laticaudata
TCTGTCTCTATTACCCAGATATTCAAGAGACCGCCAAGCATTGCAGACCAGGCAGCCAAGTCAGATAGGGATCCGAACAGCGGCATTCGGACAGACAAGAAGGAAAGAAGCCAGGAAGGGGATAGGGCCGGCATGAGCGGCACGGCCAATCCATTCCCAAAAGAAAGAACCTCTTCAGGGAGGCCCAGGAAGGCCAGGTCCTGTTCAGCGGTGTCCGAAGATAATTTCCTAGGACCCCATCGCCCACATGCGGATGCTTAAATTATTCACCGAAGCCCAATCGCTGGTTCCTCACCTCTGATCTGGACGTTCAGAGGTACAGTTAGATTCGGGCCTTGCGCTTTGGAGTTCAGTCCACTCACCCCAAGATTCTTCATGTCATTGCCTTCTCCAGAGATACCCGATTTAAACACCAATCTCACTGGATTCCGCAAATCCACATCTCCCTGGGAAATATACGGCCATCCCAACAGTAGCTTCAATCAACAAGAGAGACGAGGTTATTTATTTCATGGGCCAATCCAACCCAGTTAGCTTTCAATCAACTAGAGCAGAGGGGTTTTTATTCACCACCTTTTCATTTGTGCCCAAAGTTCAGGTGCGGAGTCCGGGTTATGCGAGAGGTAGCGATATTAGACCTGAAACGCCCAACCGTTTCTTGTATATCGCATAAGTTTTAAAATGCATACCCTCCAATCAAATATTGCTGGGCATCAGGGAAGCTGGACGTCCTCACGTCCATAGATTTGGACGGAGGGCAAAACCTGATATATTGCTATTCGGCCTTCCCACTATAAATTTCTGAGATTCTGTTATAATCACCCATTTTGAATATGTGGCTTTTCCCTTGTTTGGACGAGCTTCTGCCCCATAGGACCTTCATGAAGCGTTCCCCGCAGCGCTTAGCTGCCTCATCTCAAGGACATCACCGTTACGACTCCAGTGTTATCTTACGCATATCTTGGATTTTTATCACCTTCCAATCCATGAAGCAGTCAAGGACACTCAAAACACATTACAATCCCTACAGACCATGGATTCTGTAATAAATTGGAAGAAGGGTAAATTAACACCACTGAGACTCGGATGATCCCTATTGTGCGGGGCGGTCATAGATTACTTGTCGGAAGGCCTAAAGTTTACCTGTTCACCAAATAGACTAAACTAGCGTTCAAGGCAATTATGTTAAGCAGATCAGGGGCTATAAGGTAGGGTGATCCTTAGGCTGGACCCATCAAAAATTGTTAGTGCAAGATCTCATGTTTTCTATCATCCCTTGGCCGCGCTTACACACTAGATCCTCCAGTGGTTCTGTGCTACCGTTACCAGTGCTCTGGTCCAAGTAAACTCCCAAAACACATAGGTCAGGTGACACCAAAAGATTCATCATTATCTCTCCTCTTGTGGGACCAGACCACTCATCACAGAGGCTGTACTTTCAAGGAGCTACAAAGACTCACCATCAGCACCACGCTGTAGCCAGTCTGTTTGGATGCGGGAGCTCATGTCCCAGGTCGCTTTCAACCCGAAGGCCGCTATGGTCCAACATAGAAGAGTCGTCATGCCAGTAAACTGGCTGAAGCTTTCAAGCGATAGACAACTGGCTCTCCGCAGCTTCCTTCCCCTGGTATGCCGAGTCAAGCACATACTGATATGGACCAAGTCAACGTAACAGTCAAGCTTCACATAAAAAAAAATGGTGGGCAAGTCACAGGAAATGTTCAGGCTAGACGACCTAACGGAGCAAATCATTATGCGGGAGCGCAGAACGTTTGTTCTTTATGGTCGGAAATGCATAGGGCCTATTTCCATCAGCAGCAGAGGCACATTTTCTGATCAAATACACCGCCCCAGACTGGCCTGAGCAGGGCCACCATCGATCAATCGGAGTGGTGCCTACATCCTGTCCTTTGTTTTCAAGAAGCATAGGACATTTGGACAGGACCGGTGGTAGGACCTGTCGGCTTCCCCCCTCAACATTCAGATCTCTGAGATTTTTTCCCAGAGTACGCAATCACGAAGGACAGAGAAACTTCAACTCGTTCTGAACTTCGTTGACCCCCGGAGGCTCCCTATGCTTACATTCCACTTCCACTGGTTCCCAAGGTCCACTCCAGAAATTAACTAGTGAGAGCGTGGAACTACTGTGGTGCTCCTTACTGGGCGCCGTAGGCGGGCCCATCGGTTTGGCAGATCTCTCACAGCCTCTCCGGCATCACCCGCCTTGGATAACTCCCGCCAGACAGGATTACTCCTGTTAAACTCTCAGGGGCCCCTTCATCAGCTCCAGACCCTCATTTGTTGCACCTGACCGTCTGGAGGTTGAAGCAGAGTGGTTTGAAGAAACAAAAAGTTTTCCACAAAGTTTCGCCACTATCCTAGCCGCCAGACGCACCAACAACTCTCAACCTGGAAGTTTACGGATGGATGACGAAAACACTGGTACAAATAACACATGGACTTTCTGTAAATGGGTGTACCAAGTGTCGAATTGATCCTACCTCCCCTTCTATGTGGCTTTAAATTCTAGAGTCTTTTACAAAGTAGGGACTTGACAAAGGGTTATTACCAAAATACGTTGAAAAGACAGGTGGGTGGCCTTGGCATCAGTTCTCACTTGTGAAGGCCTAAATTCTCTTTCCCATCATTCACGCATACGGTCCTTCCTTCGAGGAGCCACCAATTTACATCCTCCAGCAGTGCACCATTATCCCACCTGGGACCTTAACAAGGTCCTTGTCGCACTCACTAAGGGTCCTTTCGAACCTTTGAAAATGTCAAGCATCCAATTTCTGACATATAAGGTAGTTTTCCTTGTAGCGATCACCTCTGCTCGTCGTATTTCAGAGATTGCAGCCTTGTCTATCAGACAAGATCTCTGTGTTTTCCATGCTGATCGGATGGTCCTTTGCCCTGATCCTACATGTATACCCAAAATCAATTCGGCTTTTCATAGAGCACAAGAGCTGATTCTTCCTAATCTTTGCCCCAGACCAGCACAAGGGATGGAAAGGCAATGGCATAAGCTTGATGTGAGGCATACATTGCGAATTTATATCAATCGTACAGTGGCTTTCAGAAAATCGGAGGCCTTATTTGAGTCCTTTCAGCCCAAAACTCAGGGATGCAAGGTCTCACCTTCTATGATAGGCCGTTGGTTACGGGCTGCAATAGTGAAAATGTATCAGACTCAATCCCTGCAGGTGCCCAGGGGATAACAGCTCATTCAACAAGGAGTGCCGCAAAATTGGCAGCGTGGGCCACACAGGCACCAATATCTGAAATTTGTCGAGCCACAACCTGGGCCGCAACCATCGCCATTCATTAGGCATTATAAAATAGGTGTGTTTGCATCCGCTGAGGCTTCCTTTGGCAGAAGAGTTCTGCAACGGGTTTACAGGGACCAGGAAGAGATTCCAGACCAGACAGAGTCCCTCCCGTAGGACAGGCAAAGCTTTGGTATGTCCCACTCCTGGATGCTGTGAACAGCTTATAGGAGAAAGGGCGTTGGTACTTACCTTACACGACCGTTCTTTTTGAGCTGTGAAGAACATCCATCCCCACATTTTTCCATCTGGTGGGGTCTTATTTTGGCCAATGAATTGTTAGGGCAATGAGGATGAGGGCTTTTATTTCTCTCGTCTTCGCCAAAACTGGGGAACGCTGGGGAGGAGTCCTGTGCTGGAGGAGCGTTCCATAAATCAAGCTCAGCCTACAAATGCAGAGACTGAAGCACTTCCCACTTACTCCTGGATGCTCTTCACAGCATGGTGTGGGCCTAATAACTGCAACCAGAATACCAGAACTGCTGTCACTAAGCAATACAATCACATGCTGTTTCCTCTAATGACTATTTTGCTTATCAATGAAAATTCTGGTTCCAATTTGCTCATTAAGTCAGGACTACTTGTACAGCCTTTATGAAAAGAAAAAAATGTGTTGTTCTTTTTAAAAAAAAAAATATTTTCAAACTTAACAATCAATGTCTGAAATATATCAAGTATTTTAAAATATGTATACGAACAAAAATAACAAAATAAAATATACCCAATTAATGTTACCTAAAATAGATATGATAGGAAAGAGTAAGTAGATTTATAGTTTTATTGTTAAGTATTTCATATTAATATGTGTTCAAATTCCTACTTCAATGTATGTTACAAAACGATTGCATTTAGTTTATTTTGTATTAGTGGCAAAACTTTTTGATAGATGAGAGATAATATTAGCATCAGCTAGTCCATGTTTGGAAAAACAAATGCTGGCTTTTTCTAGAACCAGTTTTAAGCACTGTTCTAAATCTTAAAAAAAAACACAAATAAACTATGATTTCAAAGTAAAGAATGACTGCAGGCTGTAATAGATCACTTTTTATAAATGTGTGCTTTTACTTACTGAACTGGTCCAAATATGTTGTTTGTGCAATACTTTGGAATAATTTAATACAAAACATCAATGTATTAAATATATATTAAGGGGGGTTGTGTGAAACAAAATTCCATTTTCAGAGTTATGTTTTGAAATGTGATCAACTTTGAATAGTGAAGAACCTCAGTGGAAATCAGAGAAAAGCCCAATCATTGCTCCCCAAAGTAGCAATAAAATTACTTAATTATTTGAGACTGGGAACATAAAAATACATACATCATATACTAAAATCTCTTAAAACTGAGCGTTTAGAATGCTGATGTATTTAATTCCTATTTCCTGTCTTCTTTCAGACTGAAGCCATGGGGGTACTACAGTTACTAGGATTTGGGGATTTGGATTAAAGTCCATCATTATTTTTCAGTTAATACTCCCTCACAGACCAATCAGTGGTCATATGGTGTTTACCAACCCTGGATATTTAAATGCACTTGATCAGATTTTGTGCTATAATTTGTACTTCGATACAGATTATTTCTAATGTAGATGACTTGTATCTTTATGAGGGCAAAGAAACCTAATCCTTACACGTCCTAAAGCAGAATTTCCTATCTTGTGGTTTTTTAGACAGATACAAGAATGCATTTTTCATCATGGTCATGCAAATGATATTCTAAAGTTAATGTCCTATCTTGATGTTTCTTCACAAAACAAAATGCGAGTGTGCACTTCCGCAAATGCTGCAAGCCCTACAGAATGAACTGCAGTTGAGACTCTTTTAAAAACACATTTGCTTTTTATCGACTATAATCATTTATTTCACATTAGAAAAATAAATGCAATGTTCTTTCACAAAAATGAAGATTTAAAAGCAAAATATTTTACCTCAGTCGTATTTGGAGAATAAAAGAACACATTAACACCCCCAAACTTTATGCTTCTCCATTGTGGTGGAGATAGCATTCAGGATTGGGTGATCAGTCTCTGCCTGTGATTGGACTGAGTCTGTCAAAACTTTGATGACACTCCCTCTGCTGCTCGGGACCTCCCCAGAAATTGACTCAATCAGCTTGTTGGGTGACGTGTTAATTTCTTCTCTGAGCAAATTTAACAAATCTTTTCAAATTGATTGGAAAAATAAGAATAAAAACACCAATCCTGAATTCTATTGCAAGCCGGAACCGGTCTACCACTTTGACAGCTGTCAAACTGCAGCATGGCCAGGGCTCTGCCCTGGTCATTGGACTTCGGATTGGCTGAGGGCCGATCTACAAGGTACTAAGGTTCTGGTTGTGGGAGGAGTTTGAATATCATCCTCACCTCCTTCCTGCACTTTGGCTTGGGAAGCTCCCAGCAGTTTCGGCCATTGGAGACGCTGAGATTAACCACGGTAGCCTTTAAAGAGGCAGAAGATCTGCAGCGAAGAGTACGGATAATGAGAGTACATTTAGGAAAGTGAAAGGCTGCAGCATGCTCGGGGTGACTCCAGAGTAAGATCGTTGGAGTCAGAGATGGCAGAATCACAAAAGGCTAGCCGCGATATCAGGAGAGGGGAGGGGGCGGCTCAACAGTCATCACGCTCTCTAAGCCCAGCAGCCCCAGAACAGATGGCTTCATTTTAAAGCCCCAAGCCGAAGGGCAAGGCTGCAGGAACCCGAAAGGGCTCCAAGGCAGCAGAGAGGGACAAATGAGGAATGGCCATTATCAAGAGGAGAGAGGCAACTGCAAACTGGCAGGGCTGCAGTAGCAGAAGTGGCCATAGAGGGAGGTGAAGAGCAGGAATCTATTGAGGCTTCTCAACAACAGAGCAGCTGACAGTTACTGATCAGAGGCACAGACTGGCTCCAGAAGCAACCTCTACTCCCATGTCAGCTGGGATCAGACCAGTTAGGGCACAGGAACCTGAGTTCCAGGTTAATATGCAGGCTTTATTAAATGAGGCAGTGAGGCAAGGAGTGTCAACTGTCTTGAGACAGACCAGAGATTCTCCCTCAGAGATTTCTGCTTCTTCATCCAGACACAGGAGGAGACACAGGTTTCATTATGATGATAATCGTTTCCTGCATACAGAATCAGTTGCATATATTCCTGCTGTAAGCTCCCACTCCATCACATCTGACAGTGGCCAGCTGATGGACAGAAACTATTCCGATGATGAGGGCCTCAATGAGGTTGACCAAGGCTCTATCCCTGGCTTGTTCCAACCTGCCATCTTTAGATCTCTCCTCTCTCAGGCTAAAAAGGCGAGGCTTAGTCCCTGAACCGCGGGAGCCTACAGACCCCTCTGAAGACCCCAATGACCCATTGTTTTCTGAGAAAACACAGCAGATGTCATCCCTGCGCCAAAGATGTTCACCACAGTCATCCAAAGACAGTGGTCGTCCCTTGGGTCCGGTTCAAGTCTTTCCTCCCTAGACAAGAAATTGTTTAATGTAGGAGGCGATCTTTCCAAGGCCCTGGAAGTGCCCGATGTTGATGCTCCAAATCTACCCTTCTCTTGTATTTCCATTTTAAAAACCTTCAAGGGATTACAGAATAATTTCATTTTAATTAAATAGGTGAATTTAGAAAACAGTACAGGAAGAGACATGGCATATGAGTTATCTAAGGAAACATCTCTTGCCAGTCACATCCACCCAACCCACTAGAGCGAGGAGGCAGGGAATGTTGTGGGTCCCACTCCTGAGGGAGATACACCTAGTGGGACCCAGAAGAAAGGCCTTCTCCGTGGTGGCTCCATCTCTCTGGAATATCATTTCCCCAGAGATTAGAATGGCCCTGTCACTAATACTCTTCCAAAAGACACTAAAGACCTAGTTTTGCCAGTGGGCCTGGGGAGCCCAGAGAGGGATGGAGCCCGTCAAATGGCTAGTGTGATCTGCTGTCATTGGGGCAGGGAGTGGGAGTTGGTTTTTTATTTTTTGTTTTGTTTTTTATTTTCCCAAATTTTGTTCCATTGTACTTTACTAATTTATTTGATTCTTTTTGTTAGTTTTTATTGTTTTTATTTTTATTTTTTGTTTTATGGTTTTACATTGTGTATGCCGCCTCAAGTTGCCATGGGTGAATAGGCAGGAATATAAATTAAACATACAAACAAATAAATGATGAAACAATAGGTCACTACAACATACTCAATTGACATCCAGCCTCTTTAAATGAAATATATATTTTAATAGTAGAAAGAATCTTGGAAAATTTCAGCAATTTTTGATATTTTTTAATAATTATTTTTATTGAAAATATTTCTTTTTTTATTACATAGTTATAAATCTTAATACAGTTAAATTAGATAGCCAGACATCACAAGCATAAAATTATTTTACTTTTTCATACAAACATACAGTATATAAAAGGGGAGATGATCTATTTATGTCATAGCCAACCATTTTCATAGTGTAAAGTCTGAGAATAAAGAATTAATGAATGGAATGGAATAAAAATAGGCATATGGTATGTTTTTGAAAGACCAAAAGGGAAGAATGTAATAAATATGGAGATGATTCACTGACTTCTCATTCAACTGCGATCATTGGCTGTCCTTTCTGTTAAGCCATTTTTAGTTCTCCATGGCTTCCCTGGAAATCCAGAGTTTGATCATTTAGTGAAAAAGATAAGGAAAGTACTGCTTCAGATACAAAAGCAAATAAAAAAGCATAAGGTTTCATATGTTATCTGTCACAACTCCAATGGCGAACAGACTGGAGCCGAGACAGCCAAGATGCGATACGACCATCGTCATTTACTTACCTTACATTGACTGTGTTACCACATTGGCGTTATGATGAGAATTCCTCAAATGACTGACATCGACTTCCTGGCAAAGAATGGTGCAATAATGAAGATTCATGGCTGAATAGCAAGAGGGTGGTGGTGTAATAATGGTGCGAGGCAAATGGGGGATAGGGGGAATTGTCACGGAGGTGCATGGAATCACCGATAAGGGGAAAGGTGCAGTTACCATGTTTCTTTAATTTAAGGATGTCGGATGTTAGGCAGTGAAGGCAGCTGGAAGGTGATTATAGTAGTTATGTTATTATCCAGTGTATAACATGTATAAATACAGCTCTGGGTTGCAACGAAAACCAGAGCTGACTTTAACAGATTTTGATCGCTGTTACCTGTTGTTGTGGCGTGGGAGACGAATAAAAACTTGACTGAAGCTACACGAGTGAATTGGTATCTTATCGTTCACCCCCCAATATCGGACGAACAGCTGACATTATCTTTTTTTCCCAGTCTGTAAATATGTTTTCTCTTTCTGTGTTTCAACTAAACACTTTCTGTGTTTCTACCAACTAAAATCTTATGGTAATGACACAAACACCTACAACATTATCACCAGAGGTGGTATTCAGCAGGTTCTGACCACTTCTGGAGAACTGGTAGCGGAAATTTTGAGTAGTCCGGAGAACCGACAAATACCACCTCTGACTGGAGATTTTACAGTATTCTTCCCCTGCCACGCCCATCAAGCCATGCCCACAGAACCAGTCGTAAAAATTTTTGAAACTCACTACTGATTATTACACTAATTAAATTTGCCAATTCATAGACAATATTTCTCATGCAAAAGAGCAGTATCATATTCAATGTTTTTGAAATGTGTTGAAATAGAAAACAAAATGACCATGCAATCTTTGACCATGCAACCTGTTTAACTAACATTCAGTTTTGCCTGTTTAATTCAGTTTATTGGTGCCTGCATCTTTTATCCTCCTACAGCAAGCAAAATATCTGCTTTGATCATGCAGTTTATTTTATCGAAAAAGAAAGCCCTATAATTTCTAGGAGAATTTGTGCACAGCTGGAGCAATACAAGAACAAAAGCACTATTATTTTCCTCTTCTCTGATATCAACTTTTACTTTTGGTATATTTAAAACTGATGATTTAGCTCTGTATATATAGAGTGCTACATCTGTCTTGGAAAATTAGACAACTTGTTTAATTATTTATTGAATATATATATCCCAACTTTCTGCCAAAAATGGCACTCAGTAAATAAAAATAGTAAAAATAAGGCTAAAAGAGAGCATGAATTCAAAATGTTTTTTATATATAGATACACATGTGCAAACATAAATAAAAAGAAATAAACACATGGCTGAAATTCTGCTCAAAAGACAAATCAGTTTAAGATCAAATATCTCCTAAATAATTAGAGTTTGATCTGTTGATGAAAAGACAACTAAGAAGAGAAGAGTCTAATCTTTCTAGCAAGGATCTAAAAAATCTGAGAACAGTTACCAAAAAGATGTGTCTCAAATTCATAGTGAACATTTCTCCAATGAGTCAGAACCAAGAAAAGGTTTTGAACCAGAGGTGGAGTTCAGCAGGTTCTGACCAGTTCTGGAGAACTGGTAGCGGAAATTTTGAGTAGTTCGGAGAACCAGCAAACCTCTGACTGGCCCCACCCCTATCCTCTGCCCCCTGAGTCCCAGCTGATAGACTGGGTCTTTTGTTGTTCTGCACAGGAGAACAGAGCTGGAAAGCAGGTTAGTGGGGTGGGAGGGGAATGGGATTTTGCAGTAACCTTCCCCAGAAATAGGGAGGGAATGGAGATTTTACAGTATCCTTCCCCTGTCACGCCCACCAAGCCACATCATGTCCATCAAGCCAGGTCCACAGAACTGGTAGTGAACAATTTTTGAATCCCACCACTGATTCTAACCAGTGCACCATCATGGATTCTCCTTTAGATTTGGTACTATTTCCAGAGGTTATACTTCTTTGGACTTAGTTTTGCCTCTGGTTTATTGGATCATTCCTTCACTGTTTTTATTCAGCTCCCATTTTGTGCATGTCTTCCTATGCTGTAGACAATGGGTGTCATACTCTCCATGTCATGTTGCTGTCACGTGACATTTCACAATTTTTCCCATTCACAGAGCTAGGATAAGCTTGGCCTATGCATGACACATCTGGCCCATGGGCCTCCAGTTTGACACCCCTGCTGTAGATTCATTTATTACTGATAGTGTGGCTGTTCAGTTGATTATTTTTGCTAGATCAGGTTGTTCTTGGCTGCTAACAAATGCAGGTAGTACTTGACCTACAACCACAATTGGGATTTACATCGTAAGTTGCTGTATTTGTAAATTGAGATGTATCTGATTTTATGAAGAAAAAAATGTGCAGCCATTAAGCATAGCTTCACACTTGTGAATCATGCATTGTGAATAACATGGTTGTTAAGCAAATCATGCATTCATTAAGTAAATCCAGCTTCCCCAATGAGCTTTTTAAAAGAAATTTGGCAAAAATGGTAGCAAATCATGATCACAAGATGCTGCAAGTAGGAGTGGAGTGGGGTGGAGAGGCGAGGCGAGGAGAACAACAGAACAGAATATTCTTTATTACCAAGTGTGATTGGACATACAAGGAATTTGTCTCCAATCCTCTTAAGTATACATACAAGCAACAAAGTGATAAATGATAAGATACATAAATGCAGGTTGGTTGCCAGGCATCCATCTGACAATCACATGACCACAGGGATGGTGCAATGATAATAAATGCAAGTGCAAGTCCTAAGTCAGTTTTTTCAAGGCTGTTCTAACTTTGAACCATCATTAAATGGATAGCCTTTAGTTGAAGATTACCTCTGCTTTGGCCATGATCCAATGGCCATGGATGTCTTTGACTTTCTTTACCTCTAAATTTATCTCTGTTGCAGATGAGAAAGTTGGACAAACCATGGGATGATCTCTGTAGTATTTTCCCCACTGATTACTTTCTTTCCTTCCTTTATCTTGTTCTTATTTACATTTTTGCATCCTATATTATCTACTTGGTGAACTGTTCTTTCATCACAGGTTGCTTTCTAGATGTTTTTAAGTGCTATTTATCTTTTGTTGAAGAAAACCAACTTGAATTCCTCTTAATCTTCAGGTTACTAGCCTTTGCTTCCTTTTTTATTTGAAATCCTTAGGAGAATTGTCTCTCAATTGATTCTTCATTTATTTCCCGAGAGTCTTCTCTATCCTTATCAGTCAGGATATCAGGCAGGTCATTCAACTGAAAACACAGTTTCTGAAATTCTGAATGATATTTTGTGTTGTCATTCCCAACATATTTTGTTGGCTAAGTTTCACTACATCATATCTTTTGGATCTGACAGCCTTGTTTAATACATTCGACATTCTGTATCACTAGTTCATTTATGAACCCTGGGATATAATTTGATGCATTCAAATATTTTTTGTTGCCTTGTTACATTGCAGTATTTCATGATGGATAAATTCCTGTGAATTTCCTCTTATTGCTTGTATCCTCACTCCAGAGTTATTTCAGATACAATAGTCCTAATGGAGACTCCAGAGGTATTTTATGAAGCAGCCACACAATCCCGGAAAAAACATGCAGTTATTATGACTGGTAGAGAGATACAGTATTTTGCTATGCTTTCCTATGCCAATGAAGCTTTATTCCAGAAATTTATTTGCCCTCAGCAGCTACCTTCAGAAGTACAGTATATTCTCTAGATATGGATGTTTCATTTAGCCTTTAGGCTAATCACCATATGTAGACTGATCTATTTCTTACCACTGTAATTTGTAATTACAAAATATTAAGTAGTGATATACAGTATATTAAAATTACACATTTTAGCTATGAAAAATAATTGTGGCATTGTTTAATAATTGCCTGAAAAGTTTACACTGCCATTGTCTTAAATATAAAAGGCTACTATTGCACTTTACAAAAATAGAAATATGATGTTCACCTTGAAAGTATAACAAAGCAATAAGACAACAGCAGAAGGCTATCTACCATTAGTTTTGCAACAAGACTCATGGAGGAATAACCATTTCTGTGCAGAACACACATTCCCCATAGATCCTCTGACCTATGTCCACGCAAATTACAAGCTCTGTATTCTGTGACTTGCTTTCCCAATCTGGGAAATCAGTTTGCTTAATAATGTTATTTTTAGTTCCTTCCAGATCAGTTGGGATTACGGTTCTCAGAAATTCTAGGCAATCAAAAGCTATTACAGAAGATAGAGAATGAAACTAAGGGAAAACTAGGATGCAGTATCAGAGTTGTATGGGGGAATCCAGTTCATCAGTGAATAGTTATTATGTTATATAAAATCATATTTTAACAGGGAGGAATTAGGTATGGAAATGTTTAATTGTGCTCCATAATCTGGAGCTGTTTCCTATTAGCCCTGTCAAATTTTTCACATTGTCTTGCAGGTTTCTGTTGTGAGTTCTCAAACCTATTTCTATCACTGAAGATCTTGTGCTCAGTGATGGTAAACCTATGATAAGCATGTCAATGGTAACATACCACATTTTGCCAGCATTCTCCAACACTCATTAAAACTGTTTTTAAAAACATGCCTCATTCTCACATTATTTTCAAAGGCTGTGGATGCTGTGTGAGAATCGGGTATGTTCTTGCATAGCCTCTGGATCCTCTGGAAGCTGGATGAGGGGGCTGTTCTCTCACGTGGGCTCTGGAGCCTGAAAAAAAATCCCACCAGACCCGGGTATGCTTTTGTGTGGTTTTTGGAAGCTGCAGAAAAGTATTCTCCAAAGCCACTTGCAGAACAAAGGGTTCATGCAATCTGAAGCAGCCTTAAATAGGCTGTAATGGTAGATCAACAGAAAGAGAACAATGAATGAAGGTAAGTAGCATGTGGCACATCCTGGGGAGTGCTAAGCCATGGGGGCAATTGCACTATTTTGCAAGAGTTGCATGCTTTGAGGAAGAATGGGAGGCAGCCTTTTTGAGTGGCAGCAATTGCGCTATTGAAGTTGAGGCTCTGGGGCCTGAAGCAGTCGAGAGCTGAAGTTGAGGCATCTCCCTCTTCAGGTCCAGCCTCAGTGCTGCTATCAAATGCCACTGGTCAGGGTTGCCTAGATAAGGAAGAGATAGATAATTTGTTCTCTTTTGTTTGGGTGTGTACCAATGGTGGGATTCAGACAGTTCTAGCCAGTTTGGGTGAACTGGTGGGAAAAATTCCGGCTGGCCCCGTCCCCACCCACCCCATCCCTTCCAGAAGTCCCCACTGCCCTGTTTTGGCTCCCAGCTAAATGCAGGGAGGCCACTAAGCCCAAAACGGGGTACGGAGAGTGACCCATCCCACCCCACCCCATTCTTGCTCCCAGGGAGCTACAGGGAGGCCTACTAAGTTGCATGACCGGGAGCCGTGATGATCAGCTGGAAAGCGACAATGGACCAGCAGCCCTAGCAGCTGGGAGACTAATCAGTCAGTTCAGTCAGACCTTACAACTTTGGGAGATCTTTTTCCACCCGAGAAGTTGGAAGTCTGACTGAACTTTTTTTAAACATGTAGTCACATGGTCTTCTTTTGTTGCCCTGCATGGAGGAGAAGGGAGCTGGAAAGCAGGTTAGTGAGGTAATTGTGAGTGTTCTGGAACGGGGTGGAAGTGAAGATTTTTTATTATCTTTGCTCTTGGATGGGGTGGAAGGGAAGATTTTGCATTATAATGCAAAGTCCCATTTCTATCCCATTTCAAAATAATAATGCAAAGTCATCACTTCCACGCCATTTCAGAGCAACCACCATTATCTCACTAACCTGCTTTCCAGCCCTGTTTTCCTCCATGTAGGGCAACAAAAGAAGACCATGTGACTATCTGTTTAAAAAGGGTTCAGTGAGACTTTCCAAAAAAGTTCTTCCAAAAAAGAACTTCCAACTTTTTTTTTGGAAGGTCTGCCTGAACCTTTTTTAAACTGGTGGTCACATGGTCTTCTTTTGTTAAATCTGCCATTTTTTTTCTTTATGGAAAAAGCCTCATTCTTCAAACATTCACATGGTTTGAAAGCATTTGTCATTTTTCTTACTCCTGTGTCTGTCTTCTCCTTCCCCTAGCCTTGTATTTATCTATGCCTTGACAATTAAAGCCTTGCACCATAATTTGTTAAGGGATTTATCTTTCATCTTTTATATACTTTTCCAGGCTCCAATTAGTAGACTAAGAACAATAATGTATTTTAAAATGTAGCAAAAAAACCAGTACAGAAATACAGATGATGAAACATCTTTAGACACAACACTTGCCATTTAAAATAACTTTGCTTAAAGTAGATTGTGGAGACTGTTTAATTATCTGTGGGTCACCATTGAAAAAGCATAATATCTCCATCTCTGTGTGAAGAAGTTGCTATTTCACATGCAGGCACCTAAACAACACTGACAAGTTAATGTTACAGTTGTCAGTTGCCAAATCTTTAAAAGAGATCTTATGTTCATTTCAAGTAAGGGGAACATATATAGGAATCAAAAATCTCTGTTGATTTTCTGAAGTTCAAATGCTCTCTGGGATGAGATTCAAACTCTTTCTACAAAATCCAGTGTAAAATTCTATCAATAATTTATATTGCAGGAGGAAGGCTCTTTGTGCATAGTGCCTATTAAGTAAAGAAGTATCACAGAAGTCATAAATTTGCTTCTGAAAATCAGAGGCAGCCCTTTCCAGACTCTAGTATTACAATCCCTTGGGGGGGGGGGAGNAGACTCTAGTATTACAATCCCTTGGGGGGGGGGAGGGCTGCTTTTTAACCATAATTTTAAAATAAAAGGGAAAAATAATATCTGTATGATTGTTTATGTAAGCATCAGCTTTGTGGACAGTTTATAATTAAGTTTATAATTTTTCTAATGTTTAATCTTTTTCTGTTCATGCAGTATTCCTGCTGTTTAAAGCCATCTCCTATCTAACAAGGTAAAGAATCATACCCTTTACATATAACATAAGAAATGTTTTTACCACTTCCTTGAGGAAAATAAGAAGCCCTCAAATGTTGCTGTCAGCATTATTGGACTTTGTGCACAAAAGACATTTTGAATATCCGACTCAATAGCAATGTGCTAACCCAGTGGAATGTTACTCTGAGTGGTTCAAACCATGTTCTCTATAGATCTGGTTATTTCTCATGAAATGATAACATAGGCTATCAAGGAAGATGACATTTTTTTAATGCCAGATACAGAGCATTAAATTTGTAATGTCTTCATAACACTACAAAGGAGCTGAGCAATCTTTTATAAAAAAAGGTTTGAATGGCCCAAATTCCCAAACAAAATACTTCAGGAAAATACAGTTTTGGGATATATCAGTGTTTTCTGTATACTTCCAGCCAATTCATCAAAGTAACATAAAAGAAGAAGAGCACACCTGCTCTTTCTCTGAAGTTTTATAACCTCCTCAACTCCATGTGTTAGACTCCAATATCACCTGTCCAGCACTGTTGTTACTAGATACTTATATGCTTTTTAAAGTTATTCAAAAGCCAATAAGAAATTTAAAGTACAAAGTTTGGTGGCACCTCTAAAGACCAATGAATGTATTATAGTATAATATTCATCTATACCTGTGAATCATAGGAATTTATACTGTACTAAATTTATTATTCCTGAAGACTAATGTATTTTTATTCCAAAAGATTATTGCTTCTAATTATTTGAGAATTCTTAAGAAAATTTTAAAAAAGCTTAATGCATGGGTCCTCTGACACCCTCCAGATGTTTTAGGCTCCTCAGCTGAATTAGCGTGACCATTGGCAAAGTCTTGTGAGAATTGTAATCAAAATATTTTAAGGCATATGAACAGGCAAGAAACTAGGAAAGATCAGCAGAAGTTAGAGACAAAATACAAATATATACAGCTATAGTCCTTAGGTAAAATTTAATCCAATTAGAGTTAGATCTGTCTGAATTGAAATAAAGCATCATAAGTACTTGGTAAATATTTGCTTTCTTTAATGCATGAATAGGCAGCCTGGCCTACTTCAAAGAATTTGCACTAAACTGCCACAATTGTGTGGCATTGTTTGTATTGCCTGGGAGTAATAGCTATTGAAATTCAAAACATCTGTAGGGCATTCTTGGTTTAGTTTACCAACCATCCTATTAAACTGTCATGAATCAGTGTCAACTTTACTCATAGATTCTTAACTTGAGAGTATCTGTGACTTTCTGTTGTGAAAAAAATAATACACTACAATACCAAACAAAGCAATGAAGCAGTTTTCTGCAGTTTTAATACAGAAACAAATCATGATTTTCTTAATTTTACAGAAGACATTATAGACAGGTTTGTGTGTGCATGTGTGTGTCTTTTTGCTTTACATAATTGTGTTAAGGCAGAGGATTTATATAAGCTAATTGTGATCACTGAAAATTTGACTGCAGATCTTTTTATGAGGGTAGATGAGCAAATTTCTGGCACCATTATCCTTATGAATAAAAAGTTACTTGGTAACAGAGATGGGCAAGCCTTTAATCTGATTAGCTGAAATGTTATATCATACCTCTGAGGGGCTTATAGCATTTAAAGATCCTTAACAGATGGGCTGCTGTCTTGGCAGCACATAGCTTCCATTAAAAATTCATGAAAAAAGAAATTGTTGAAATTAAGATTATGATATACTTAAACTTCCATCCTACATTTTGGTATTCTTAGTATTTCTCAGTGTTATTAACTTCCTGATTTTGATGTTCCTGATACTCATTACATGGCACTGGACCACACTTTTCAAAGGATTGCTTGTTTGCAATTGTTTCTGTTTGCCTCACAAGAACTAACAGGGAGGACATACCCTGGATCCCTTCCACAAAGCAATGTCACCATGCTGGACTCAGAAATCATGCATGCTTTCTCTGTTGCACTGCCTGCCTTTTGGAACAGTGTCTCTCTGGAAATCCAAATCACCCAACCTGGTTAGATTTTTTAAGGCTTTAAAACCTGACTGTTCCCTCAGATATTTGAGTTGGAAAAGTGAATGAGCTCTGCTTTGTGTTGGTGTTTATTGTTCTTTTAAGTAAGTGAAATGATATCTGTGACTTTGGACATTCATTATTTGGATTGTTGGTTTCTCTTATTGGTTTTAATTCTTGGACATTGCAGTCCTTGTACCCAAAATCATTGCCATATGACTCTGGGTGAATAAATAATAATAAATAAATTTTAAAAATAAAAAACAAAAATCTTTCCTCCTGTATGTAGCCATTCATATACCGGTATATGTGAATAAACATGCACACGGAGAAAGAGGTATACATTAGAATTTGGAAAGCCATTTCATTACCAGAGCTAAAGAATAACTGGGAGCCTCAGTGAAACCAAGGAAGATATTTCCAGGCTCTATAGTGGGGATTTTCGACTGCTAAATCATGTTCGTGCAATACTTCGGAGTACTTTCAAAAAGAGGAGAGAAAGACCTTTCAGCCAATTTACTGAAACAGGCAATTTTGCCTGTTTACCTATCAAAGGTTTTGAAGGCAAATCACTGTAGTCTCTTTTTTCCAAACAACACCTGTAGATATTGGAAACACTCTTAAACAGATCAAAAGAAGGTCTCTAAACTAAGGGACCAAATATAAGTCCATGAGGCAACACTTTGAATACTTGCATTAGATTCTTGGAATCTCAAGTACAAAAAACCCCTTGTATAATTGGCACCAATTATATTACTCATATGAATATTACTCATCAAACTCTAAGACAGAATGGATTTTTTGACTTGAATTGAATGTGTGAACAAAATCCCTATTACACAAAGGTTAGGGGTTGGGATTTGCACAAGATTGTGGACTTAATCAGTATTAGCCTTGGAATATACTTATGTTCCAAATATATTAACATCTTATTTTAAAAAGCTGCCAATTATTCTGTAATTTCTGATCTTGAATGCAATAATTTGGGCACTTTCTTACAATCCTTGTTTATTTGAATGTTCAAAGATTTTTTTTTGTTTTGCAAATTTTATTTTCTTTAATAGTTCTTTCATTTCTAGTAAGTTTCATTATTGCTTAGATTCTTGGCAATTCTTTCATCAGTTGTCTTAAAATCCCATTTACTGGTATGTTGGAGGCATCATTTAAGGCACTTCTGAGTTGAAAGGATTAGATGGTGATATCACTGTTACTCAGGGGACATCCATCTTTTAAAGTTAATTTTATGGATTTATTATTTTAGCATCTAGTTATACCTCCTATTTATTACGTCTTTTTTTGATTTTGCCACTAGTTTAAGAAAGAGATACTTCTTATATGCTTTACTTGTTTTATAAATGACTTATGTGAGTGTATAGAAGGGCTAGCCATCAGTTCTGCAGACAAATAAAAGTGAGGAGGATTGTTAACACATCAAAATGGTTCTAGGTTCAAAAGGATCCCAATATATTTGAACATTGCCCCTGTCTTGCAGTTTGCAATTCAATACCAAGAAGTGCAGGATAGGCAGAACCTGGCTCAACAGTAGTACTTACAAGAAGGATATAAGCATGTGGGTAAACTAGTGGTCCTCAACCTTTTTTGTACCAAGGACCAGTTTCACGCAGAAACACTTTTTCAAGGACCGGCAAAATCAATTCTTCCCCAATAGTAAAGGGCTTATTTACTATTTCTTTACTAAAAACATATTTTTATATATATTTTTATCACGATTATTTATTCTTTGCGCCTGGTACAAGATGATCCACGGACTGGTACCGGTCCGGGGCCCGGTGTTTGGGGACCCTGGGGTAAACCACAAATTAAGTCTGATCCCAAAATATGTTCCACTGTGAAAAAAGTCAATACAGTATTTGGTTCCATTAACAGATACCATATCAAGATCATAGGCAGTGATTAATTCTGCTCTATGCATTGCAAGTCAGGCTGCCTCTACAATACTGTGTCCAGTCTGGTTGCCACAATATAAGAATGATGCTAAAAACATAGAAAGATTTCCAAGAAGAACAAAGATGATGAGAGATTTGGAGACTAAATCCTATGTAGAACAACTAAAGGAATTGAATGTGTTTAGCCAAAAGAAGAAAAAACTAAAGAGAGCCATAGTAGTCTGCCAAAAGTTTTCACTGGGAAGGGAGTTTAGACTAGAGGTGTTATTCAGTCGGTTTTGACCAGTTCTGGAGAACTGGTAGGGGAAATTTTGCATCATTCGGAGAACCTGTAAATGCCACCTCTGATTAGCCCTGCCCTCATCTGTTCTCTGCCTCCTGTGTCCCAGCTGATCAGCTGGGTCTTCTTTGGTTGTCCTGCAGAGGAAAACAGAGCTGGAAATCAGGTTAGTGGGGTGGGGTAGGAATGGAGATTTTACAGTATCCTTTCCCTGCCACGCCCACCAAGCCACGCCCACAGAACCAGTGGTAAAAAAAATTTGAACCCCATCACTGGTGTAGACATGTTGCCTTTAGCACCCAGGCACTGTAGCACTAAGGGTTGGAAAAGATCCAGTGGATGAAAAGTTTATATAGGGAGATACGAGCTTGAAGTAAGGAGGACTTTTTTGATTGGGAAAGCTATTAAACAATGGAACAGTTTCCTCTTGTCACGGGAAGTTTGAGTTGGGTTTTTAAGCATACTTAATATTTTAAGGGAGTAGAAGGTGTTGGTGCTATTGATTGTTTTTCTTGTTATCTATCTCTTCCTTCAAACTGCAGCCTCCCCAGCTGCCTCTATTTCCTTAATTTTATTTTGACAATTTAATGTAGCATGAGCAGTGAGGAAAGCTGAGAAGCCCTAAAAAATGGATGCACAGAGAAAGATGGGATTGTTCTATGCATACTCCAGTATGATAACTTAGCCCATGTGCTTTACACATGAGAATTTTATTTTGTTCTAATTCTGATAGATAGATGGATAGAAAGACAAATAGATAAAAACATATAAAATCCCTTCTCACTCCTATGAGTGATTGATATGTGTCTATGTATCTTTCTCTCTCTTTCTCTCATACACACACACGTACAGTGTTATGATTATATCCATATAGTATATAAACACACAGCATTTCCTGTTCCATCACATAAAATAAAAATGGGGGAAAAAAGTAAAAAATAGTTTTTCACCCCAGCATTATTTTGAAGCAATTGTGTGATAATAAGAAAGATTTAGATTAGAAAATATATCTGCTTTTATGGTGCTGCTCTTCATAAAATCCTATGCTGCATTAGAGTCAAAGGAAATGCTTTTGACCGCTGGTCATGGATATACATATAATATATAGGACTTGGTCCTAAAATTTAATTGATGCTTGAATAGTTTGCAACAGTTGATAGTAATGTTGTATGTCATTTTATATGTGTTTATTTCTATAGAGGAATATGTATAAAAGGACAATGAATTAGAAAGAGGGGATGAATGTTTCTATCATTTGTCCATTATAGTCAATTATTATGTTTCCTAAAAAATAAGACCAGGTCCCAAAGTAAGCACTAGGGCTTATTTTGAAGGAAAGTCTTGTCCGCCCCCCCCCCCCCCCCCCTG
>BHFT01016672.1:0-15904 GCA_004320025.1 Laticauda laticaudata
AGCCTGTGCCCATCCCTGCCTGTTCTCCAGCGCTCTTCTCGAGCACAGGAGAAGGGCATACCGCTAAGCCCCTCGCCATGGTTAAATGTACTCGTTGTCTTACTGCTGGGGCTTACTGCTGCTTAGGCGTGTGAGGCGTTCTTTCTGGTTTGCGTACTATATCCCTCAGCACCCCGCTCATCGTGGGTTGGGGAGCCCCGCTGCTTTTCCTTGGGTTCTGCGGCTTCTGCTGGTGCTGCTCCTGTCTGTTTTGCGTCGCCGCTCCTCTCTGCTGGTGCTTACTATCTGCCACTACGGCACTTCTCTTTTGGCTCTTCCTTTTGTGTCGCTCTGTCCCATGTGTCTTGTCATTCTGCTGGGTCCGGATTACTCTGCGTTTGGCTTTGCTTCGTCTTTTCATTCTGCCTGTTTCCAGTCCCGCCTGGGTGCTACTGCTCCCTACCAGCTAGTATCCTGTCTGGTGCTGGTTTATAGCTTTTCTGTTGTTCGTGACTGAGCCGCTGCCGCGTCCTTTGTCTCGCGTAATCCTCCGCTGTGCTGCCTTTGGCGCTAGGATCGAGTCAGCCGGGTTGCTTGCTGCGTTGGCGCCTTCGTCTTTTCTGGTTTTCCTCATAGCTGTGTTCTTAATTTCTCTGCTGGTTGCTCTTTTTCCCCGCTTTTGCTGCTACTGTTGTTGTTGTTGGCTGCTGCTGCTGGTGGTGTGGTGGGCAGCCCTAGAACCTCAAAAGCCCGCTTCTGATGAAGGGCCCAGATGGCCCTGCAGAGGGACAAAGGAGGCATACATGAGAAACAGTGCGAGGAAGCAATACTACAATGACGTACAGTTTAGGATCATGCAGGAGCAGGTGTGCATGTGAACCCGATAAGTGCTCGAGCGGTTGAGAACGAGTTACCTATGGCGGAAGGGATCTACAGGCTCTGAACTCAGATTGACAGCCGCAAGAGAAGTTAGGCTCTGCTTAGAGAGAGAGAGCGTCGGAGAGCCTTGCGTACACCTATCGGAAGTCGGCGCTCGTGAGTGGAAGTCCATTTGTCTTATTCACTTGGGTACAGTGAAGTTCTGCTTATTCTCTTAATGAGAGCTGCTGCCGCCAGCAGCCCATTTGTTCGTTTCACATTGTCTCACTGACCGGTTTGGTTTCGAGACCTACTATTCGAATGGACCACAGTGCCAGCTTCTTGGGAGGGTGATGATTCTTTTACTGAGTGAGCAGCCTTCGTGTTCTATTACCCCTCTCTCTCGAGTTATGCAGCCACAGAGAACAGTCCTCTCGCGGCTAATGAGTCAGGCGCCTCATGTGTCTTCACGCCCTTTTTCACGCTAGCTGTATCTGGCTGTGAGCGTCCCATGAACAGAGACCCTCCCCCAACAGCTGCATCGTCCCACCCTGCTGGCGGTAGTTTTTGACCCTACCAGAGGGTGATGCAAGGGAGCAGAGGCAGGACATCTCCACCTAGAGAACCGAACCCACACCCAACCCACTGTTCATGTCTTGCCGCATCTCCACGAGCAAAGCAGTGCAGAGCAGGTCAGTACCCGCGGCTGTTCACATGTGTAGGTTTCTAGATGTCCTCACACACTGTGCTGGCCTGTGATGCTCCCTTAGGGAATCCATTCCTAGAGGGTAGCAGTCGCTAGCATCCTACTGGTCCTCACGCCTGGTACATTGTCCCCTACCGTTCCTGGGCGACTCTCCACTCCTCCATAGTCGCAAGTCCCTTCCAGTCACTAAGGGCGTCAACTCAGCACGGCTCTATGATCGAGTTACATTTCGCGACACTATAGTCACCCGGCTGTCCTTTTTTCAGGTGAAACACACTGTGACTATGAGTCGATTCTTGGCCTTTCTGCATAAACACTTCATGTGCTCCTATCTGAAGCGTGCTTTTCTGGTACCCCATGTCCCAGGTCTGCTTGGGTCCTATGGCCTTCCCCCACCCAGGACATAGGATGTTCAAAGCCTTCAAGGCTTTCTGACAAGCCTCCTGGGTTACTGTCCAGTATGAATGGTCCTACGGCTACCAGGGAAAGTTTCCAGCAGGCACTTTATCTTGGCATATGTCCTTTTTCCTTAGTCACACATCCACCCACGGTTCATCGATTTCCACCTTTTGTTCCCCCTGCAATACCGACTAGCCCTTTTTATCCTTTCACTCCTCACTACTCAGGTTGCCCACCAGTATAGCCACCTCTATCCTCACCCCCTGCACATTTGTAATGCCACCCATACTCACCCCTTTTCGTTCATCGTATTTCTCCTTTTTCCTGTCTAGAACCATGTAATATCTCCTACTTACTATCTTCTCCTCGCTTCCTCCACCTATATCCGAAGCTCTAGCCTCTAGATACATCTGTCACGGGTCTTTCGGGACTGACACCACTTTTTCTCCACTGTCCTGGATGTGTAATGGCTCTTTCCAAATCTTCTATATGTGTATATCTTACTGAGTTCAGCATTCTTCTGAGACTGACACACTCCCACACATCCGTACCCCTGTTGTCCTCTCTCTGGGGCCAAGGCACATCTTCAAACTGGCTGTTGCCATTTCTATGCCCTCACTCACCACTGCACTGTCAGTCATCCTTCTGCAGATTCCACCTGGACCTACTCTACCTCTAAGATTCATGCGCGCATTGTTTGCCTTCAGCACACGCTGCACTGATCGAACACGTAGCCAGAGACTGGTTGCCTAAAACCTTGTTGACTTTTTATCTTCCCCTGTCTTTCGGTGACAATATCCTTTTTTCTTGGCCTCTTATTCTTGCTTGTTATCAGCTTCTGTTATTAATAAATTTTATCTTTGCTCTTCACACACTTGTTTTTCAGTTCTTTTTTGTCAATAAAAGTTTCGTCGGAAAATTTTAGGAAATGCCGTTTTCTTCATTCGCCATTTGCAAATGCTTGTGGATTGCGGCTAATTTGGATATGCAGTTCTTTGATTTGTTGGCAAGCCGGCATATCCTTGTCGGATGGGTAATAGCTGGTTGGGAATGGGTTTAGATAGTTGTGGGCATGGGCAGTTGGCCCAATAGGCCTGTGGATTGGTAATAGCTGTGGGATGGGTAAGGATCTAGCACACTTCTTTATCCCGACCGGATAGATAAAGCTCCAGTGCAGCCAGTTCACATATGTAGGGACTTGTTAGGTGTGATTCCACTCTTCTCTGGGCTGCGGCCTGACACTACTATTCCCCTTTATTTTATTATCAATAACTTGCTTTAATCATATGGAGTTATATAATTCACTTAACAATAGAACCAACTCTTTATTAAATGACCTGTTCATTGGTAGGGACACTCACATAAACATGGCCCAGGGTCTCATCAAGTGTGATGAGACAGGCTGCAAGGAAGCATCATTAATGGTATCTACCATCCTGTCTGCCACTGCCGGTTGTTCCACTTTGCTGGTTTCCAGCTTGGGGGAACGTTGGCTTATCCAGTGCGTTTTTCATGGCCAGGTTCTTTGCGCTTTTGCTCTTCGTGCTTTCTGCGGTTATTCTTCGTTTGAACCCTGCTCTGTTGGGGCTCGCACATTCCCCTCAGTTCTCCACACCGTCCAATCTCCAATCCACCGTCTCGCTCTGTCCTTGCTGCGCCTCCTATTCACTCCCCCGCAGCCGCGCTGCTCATGTCCCCCATGTGGCCCTGCTGGTCGGTCTGGTGCCACCAGCCCGGTGTTCAGCAACATGGGGTAGCGGGTGCTCCATCGGAGATTTTGTTGCTTAGGCCGAGTGCAGGCAGAGCTTTGACAAAAGTCCCGCGTGTGTCACGTTTGATAATACACCACGTGCGACGGCCGTGGTGCGCCGTCCCCCGACTTGCGTCCTCGGCCCAGCTTTGCAGGCGCCCCACTGTGCTGTCGCCCCTCGCTATGGGCTCCAACGGATCGCTACGGAGAGATCTCCACACATCATCTTTGCCTCACCCACTCTCGTTCCGCTCCCGTGCCTCCGACACATTCTCTTCATGCCACTCTCTTTTTCAGCATGGCACGCATGGGGCACACTGGAGGAGGGGCTCACTCTCGGCACACCAACTAATACTCCTCTTGGGCACTGATAACCGCCCATTCCATTCCAGGCGCCTTGCCTGGCAGCTGGGGACTGTGCCCTCCCTCCCCGCAATGGTTCTGGGGCTCGGGTCACACCTTTTTTTCCATTTTCTTTTCTGACAGACACAATCGAATGATCCCCGTTGTGGTGCTGTGTGGGCGAACTCCCCTCGCTCCAGCTGTAATGGCACATGCTCGCGTGGTAGCACGCGTGGTACCACGATGGACCACCCACAGGTGGCACATGTAGTCAGTGCCACCTTCAGCCCCAGGGTCGCAGGCTGGGCCAGAATTTGGTGTTTGCCATTGGTCAACCTGATCCTCAAAGCCACTCCACAACCTTCGTCCTCAGCTCCACCATCAGGCTTGTTCTACAGTCCCGCTCTGCATCTTCCCTGGCGATCACCCCATCTTTCGACCCAGATCACTTCTTGGCACCACTCCTTTTCTTTACGTGTAGAACTGGGTGGATAAAGCCTGTCACGAATCGGCCTCTCGCACCCTGTTGTAGAATGATTTGCTTAGCTTACCCAAAAGGAGTGTGTGATGATCCAGTGGAGATGACTCGGATGCTTTCGTGCGACCAGGAATGTCAAGTTAGCAGATGGAAGGGCTGAAGTCAAGTTTGGTCTGCGTGCAAGCCACAGGGCTGCCTGGACCTTGAAAGTGGTCTGATGTAATCCCTCTTCAGCCTGAGGCTCCTACCTCCCTCCCTTTTTATAGGAATACTTTAATATCGGTTTTATTCGCCTCGAATGTCCTCTTGCAAAAGGTCTCCTGGTCTAGTCATCACACTGAGACAAATCGCATCAAATAACTCCAAGATACACCCCTTTCTCGCTCCCTTATAATGGTGTTCGGATTACGTTGTTGTGTTCTATTCCGCATTTTTAACTACCTTTATACTTGTCGGCCCAGCCTTGCATCCACTTTACATTTACTTTCTTCCTTATTTTCCGCTTCTCCTTGGTGCCTGCTCCCAACTCGTCTCTACCCTTTTCGTAGTGTTTCTCCTCCCGCTCCTTTCTTTCTTGTGTCTGCCTGTTTGCTCTCTCGTCTTCCTTCTTGTTGTGGCGGCTTTTTTCCGCTTTGGATCTGCGTGTACCTCGCGAAGCTTGCGTTTTTTTTGGCTGGCCCCATGCTGTTTCAGCTGGAATTGCCTGCAGTATATAATTGCGGACTTTCATCCGCAACACGGTAACTGATGAAACGGAGCATATAAACAGTACTCCGCTTCCGCCCGTATGCGTAGACGGATCAGTTGGATATTGCCGATGTTTTCTCTGTATGGGATTCCTACATTTTCCGCTCAAAAACAGTTTTGTGCATTTGCCTTCAAAACTTCTTTTTGTAGACAGCTTTTATTTTGAGGACAAGTGTCACACCCTATTATGATGGATGCTTGGCATTCACGGATAGAGAGATCAATTTAGAAAAAATGGATACTGCATTTTGTGAGTTTCATTTCACGAACAAATGCATCCCGTCATTACCTTTACACCACATTACGTTTGGATTGTTGCGAACGCCCTCTCTCCTCTTTCTCTTCTTTTTATTTTTACATCCTCTTTCCATCCCGATTCACCTGCCGTGTTGTGCTCGATCTTAGGGGCGCTTCCTCTTTACACAACAATACCCGGATCTGAAATATATATTATGGATGCATGGATTTATGGTTTTGTTTCTTACTGCCACTATACATCCTTATCACCTTTTCTTATTATTCGCTAAGCTAATATATTGCGAGGCAGCATGAACGATTGAATTTTCTACTACATACATTATACCACGTCTTACTAGTAATGTCTTGTAGCTATCGCTGTCTTGTGCTCCTTTCGCTGCAATATTTATAGATTTGGGCTTCCTCAATGATCATTTTGCATGTATTTTTGGGACTTGTCATGCCTAAGATTTTAAGGTTATATATATAACTACTTTGCGTCTCCTTGTGTGTTATGTTGTAAACGCTATGGACACCTTCTATTTTTTCACAGCCATCCTTATCCTAAAACCTATAAGATACGTTCTACCTGTCCTTCTGCCTTTTTTACCTGTCTCTCTCCTCTGGCCTAACCAAATAGCTGCATTACTTACGTTAACAACTCCTCTACGTCTCCATGGTTTTCCCTCACCAGTTGCATTATATGGTTGCTGCATTTAAAGTTTGGACATCTCGTAGGAACTGGTGCTGATGTCAATTCCTACACTAGAATTGTATTAGCCATTTTGAAATATGCCTTGTGTTGTGCACGAAGACTTGTGAGTTCCCTTGACTGCAAGGCGATAACACACCTTTTGGGTCATTGTTCCTAGAGGAGATAAACTGTACTGTTTTCTTTGGAAGGGATATTATTATTCCTCTTTGAAGATGAGGATTTATTCTTTCTAAATTTCTTCTGGTTAACATAATCCGAGATATGTGAAGTGTACCTCACTGGTAGCAAGTATGTCTAATTGCAGGAAAGATTGAGGCAATAGAAGAGCCAGAGATGACAGAGAATGAAGTGGCTTGGATGGAGGTCACTGAAGCAGTTTGGCACATGACTTTAACACTTTGTTTTTATTCTAGATTTGATTTTGTTTTTACGCAGGACAAAGACACAGTTGCCTTGGCAGAAATATGCTCTGTTCTATTTTTTTGACAGTCTCGCAAGGGGTTCGCAGCATGTGATTTTCTGTTGACTACCAATTTTGGTAACCACACAGCTTAATTGTATTTTCGGCGATTTCTCGCGGTATATATTCTAAAACATTCACATTTGATTCTTACTATTATACACTTCGAGGCCTATCAATTAGCTTTTTATCTGATGGGTCGTACGTAACGTTTTTGTGCACCCGTCCAGGCAAATACTCTCGCCTCTTATATTATTCATACAAACAGATTCTATTACCTTTCTACTACATTTTCTTATAGGGGTGCCTTTTTAGACAGTTCTAATCATCTTTCTTCATTATTCACATACATTAAATTTCATCGGTCTGCTTGTAGATACACCGGTGTCTTTGTGTATTAATAATTTGCTCTCGAGAAAGGTCGTGAGCATTCAAGATTCATATAGTTTGACAGATTGTAAAACTCGCCGACGCTACATAGTTAGAAAAATTCTGTTGAACCATTTTGCTCTCCTCCTGGGACGATTTCCAGCTTTTTACTCTGTGCTTCCTGAGTAAGTCCTATGAATTCCAATACCTAAATCTGAACAAATTAATGAAGATCTGAAAACTCTTGAGAGTGGAAAACATGATATCCAGAAAACATCATACCCCCAGTATGCCAATATCTTTCTAGGTAAGGTTTTTCAGTTCAGCTGAAGCAAAGCAAAGAAATGAATATTACCCACTGCTGTTTCCAATTATTTTGGAAAATCGATTGACTAGTAACAATTGGATTATTGACACCAAGCAATACACTGGACCAAGCGTTATTTGTCCAAATCTTATACTCGTTTTTACCCTCTCCCAGCCGGTTAAATCATGACCCCTCCTTCCAACCTTATCCCTCTTATTCCCTACAGAGGAGAACAGAGTACTGTCTATGTTATATTACTGTATTATCAAATAGAATTGCCGCATATTTTAATTTCCTCGTTTTAATAACCACACATTGTGCCGATAAAAAATCATCAGCTATTTGGTATTTTTTTCATTTGTAGAACATGAATATATATATTACTTTTTTGGCCTATTTGCATTTCAAAAAAAGTAAAGGCCTGTCACAGTCCTCTTTACCGCTACCAAATTTTTGGATCAGCGAAAGAGGATTTTGTAAATATTCGATGAGAGACACATCGTGTCCCATCCGTTGATTAATTGTGTATCGCCTTTCCTGTTTGGTAGGCTTCACTCTTGCATTGTCCCGTGTTTTTCATCCTCTTCTTTCTATCCGTCCAGCTTTACCTTATCTTCGTCATTTCGGCTCCTTTCTCCCACCAAGCATGCCATAAGGCTTTAACCATTTCAAAAAGTTTCGCACCCCCTATATTTGACTTTATTTACTAAGGACTTATAATTAGTGAAGGCTAAGTGTATGAAGGCAACCTTTAGATAATCCTTTAAATTAATAACAAGCTGAAAAGTCTTCTTATTAAATTTTTGACCTCAGTGTCTCTCTATTATTGTCTTCAATCAGTTATAACGTCTTAATTCTTATGCGTAAAGCCACACAGCAGTCTCTGGCTACTTCAATTATTTCGGTCGTCACCTCCGGAGGTGTGCGCCATGTTCTCACGTTGGTGTATGTAATTTTCAGGTGTTCTTAAGGTGTTCTGATTTGGAGGTGGCTGCTGTCCCGTGTTTTGTTCTGGTCTGGAGGCCCATTCGGCTGTGCTCCTGGTGTCCTTTGTATGAGCGACTCGTGTGGTATGTTGTGTGGTTCAGCAGGACATGGGTGTCAGTCCCTAAGACCGCGTCCTAGATCAATATTGCTGAACGGCCAGGGCCTTTGGCTGCTATTGCGGGTCGGTTAGGATAGGAGGTTATGTGCTCATTTGTGGCTGGTTGCTGTCTTGTTCTGCCCTGATATCGGGTGAACGTCATGAGGTGGCTCCTATCTGTGGCTGTGGCTGTTGCATCGTTGACACTGCGATTGGCAGTTTGTGGCATAGGCTGGCTGTTGCAATGGGTGGCATCAGTGGCAATCTGTGCCTGGAACTGGGAAGGGCTTCCTGTGCTGCTGGATTGCTACTCTGGTATGCGTCATAGCCTTGGAATGAGGGCCCGTTGTAAATTGACTTGGCATAGGGCAGTGACATCACCGTTGGGGTGGAAGGAGGTCAGACGGCTGGACGTGAGTCTTGTTGAGAAGGTTCAGCTCAGCTCTGGAGGGTTTTTGTTGAAGAAGGACTGGTGATCCTGTCCTTGATCTTTATTCTGCTGGTTACTGTGACTCGGCACATGTTCCATTGTTATTGTTTGGATCTCGCGCTTTGACATAGGCTGGGAGCGCTTATACCGGTGCTTTGCCCTCCTCTTGTCTTTCGCCCCTAGCGCGATTTCGTTGTTATGCTCATTCGGTTTCTTTCGGTGGTGTACTTTACTGGACGCACGAGGCAGATCTTAAACCCTGCGCCACACACCGCTTGGCGCACGGGCGTCATGGGCCATGACCGGAGCTGGCCCTCGGCCTTCCTCCACCCCTGGCAGGACATTTTTCTCTCTCATTCGATGCGTGTTTTCCCACACCCACCTCTCCTGGGGTTGGCTAAGCCCGAGATGCTCAACGCCAAGCACTCACAGGGGGACAGTGCGTCCTGTGCGCAGGACCTTGGACTTCCAGCAGTTTTGGCGCGCTGAGGTCTTACGTCTGTCCCCCCCGACAAGGTCCCGGGCCGTCCATTACCGTTTACCTGGTGGGTTTTGGGGGTGTTTGTGGCCTTTTCTGGCATCTCTCGCTCTCCTGGCCATTTGCTGACTTCTCTATTTCTTGTTGGGGAAGGGAGCTGATGAATTACACCTGTCTAGGTTTTACACTTGGGCTGCCTGGCGCATTCATGTATGGCCTTAAGGATGCCCAATTTAGGGTAGTCCAACAGCTTGTGGACATTGACTTGCAATATCTATGAGCCAGAGCAAAGAAAACTTGCTCCCCTCTGATCTTCAGCTAATTTAATACTTACGGACTGAGGATGGCTTTCTATTTTTACACTCTAACCATTTCCAAGTATAAAAGAGCTTTCTCCCGAGCTCACTTTAATGTTTTGCCCTCAGCACTACTGGATGGGTGATTTAAGAGGCTCCTGATTAACAAGCGGCTATGTCCCTGTGACAGAGCTGAGGTTGAAACTCTGCAGCTTGTCCTTTTATATTGCCCTATGTATAACGGAGGCAGGTCTAAGTTACTGTCTCTCCTTGAAACAGACCCTTCTAGACCCAATGTTAGTAATTTGTTCTTATATTGTCTTGAGGATGGCTGTTCATATATCACTTCTTTGGTTTCCAATTTTTTTAAAGAGCTGTAACCATCAGAGGAGAATGCTGTAATTCCCCTTAGTCAAGATTTTGGTAACCAATTATTCATGATTAATTTTCCCATGTTCTTTTGTTGTACTTGTGTTTTGGTCTGTGACCACAAATAAAGTATTATCATTATTATAGAACTGGTAGTAAAAAATTTTGAATTCCAGCACTGCCTCAAACCAAAACAACAAAAATGATCAAACCACTTCCAAGATGTTTGCTGTTGCACTGAGACCATGCTGTTGAACATTTTGCTTGAAACTTTAATATTGAAGTGGTAGTTGGGAAAATCTTCTGAATCCTAGTATAACTTCTTCAGCAAATCCATTGTGTTTTTAGCCAGTCCTCTTACCCAGTCTATCTCACAGGGTTGTACAGCTAAAATGAAATATTTTTCTGAAAGTTTCCTTGAGCTCATGTCAGAAATATCTAGCAAAAGGGAATTGTCTTAGCATGAAAACAGACATGCCACTGCCTTTCCGCATTACTTAGCAACAAAGTCTGAGAAATGAGAAAAGAAAGACTAACACTTTTATATATAAGGGGAAGAAGACATATGGAGAGAACATGCAAGATTTGAAGTAGGATTGGATATAAATGCTGTCTACTGAGAGACTGTTAACTATCTTTTACAGCTATAATTCTAGATCACAAGAAACATTTCACTCCAAGTCTCTAGGACAGTTATAGCTAGTTTGTGCTAATGTTAGGAAGCCTGACCACAGCTGGAGAAAAAACAACTTACACATCTGAATAAATAATAAATAATGCAAAGAGGTGTTCCCCAATCCCCGCCTACCATACTAACTAACTCAAATAAAACAAAGATGGACAGGAGTCAAGAAAGCATGTAAAACCCCTGTCACACTGCACCAACGGATGGAAAGAGGATGTAAAACGGAGAGAAAGACTTGCCATCTGTTGATTAATGTGCGTAATTAAAATGCCAGATAGCATCCATTCTGTACTCACTGCATACGTTTTGCTTTCCTCTCTATCCGTCCAGCATCCGTTTATTGACATTTCATCCGCTCAGAAAGTTTGTAGCTGCTCAAAACTTTTGAGCGGAAATGTATCCAATTCATCCGTTCTGCATCCGCTAGGCACCGTTCTGCATCGTTATGCATCCGCTGCATACACCGCGCAACTCCATCCGTTCCAGCGGTAAACAGACGCAGGGAGAAGCAGAACGGACGCAGAACGGATGCCTAGCGGATGCAGAATGAAACAAAGATGTAAAATGGAAAAAAACGTTCGCACGAGAGGGACCTATCTCGGATATTAAGGATGTCTAGAGGATGCCTAGAGGATGCCTAGAGGATGCGAAGGACACCTAGGAGAAACCTATACTGCCTATAAAAAGGGGAGCAACTCATCTGCATCTCACTTTCAGACCAGCAGCCCAGCTGTGCAGACCTCTGCAGCCTTCATCTGCCTCTTCCTCTTCCACAGCATCCAGTATGTCCACCGTGGATCGTAACACAGTCCTTTTGGCAGCCACCATCCTTCTGCAACAGTGCGAAGCCATCTACAGGCTCTGTGAACTCTACTACGGGAAGAAAAAGAGGCGGCCAAGAAGTGTCTTGGGTACGAAGATGGTTCGCCAGAAGAGCAGAGAGACGGACTGTACAACAAGCTGATGGTGGAGCTCAGGAATGAAGACACTCGGGCATTCCAGAACTTCATGAGGATGCCTCACCAATGTTTGACGAAGTTGTGGAGCGGCTGCACACCCAGGTTGACCAAGCAGAGCACCAACTTCCACCAGCCTGGACCCTGGGCTCAAGGGCACTGACTTGCACCACCTGGCTCAGGGTACCACCGACAGGAACATGCAGTAGGCTGGAGGGTGCCACACAACACCATCAGCATTGTGATCAGAGAAGTGGTGAAGGCCATCATCGAAGAATACAAGGAGGAGCTCCTCCAGTGCCCCTCCACTGAAGAAGGCTAAGAAGAAAGTTTTCGAGCAGTGGATCAGAGGTGGAACTTCCCACACACCGTTGGAGCATCAATGGCAAGCACGTGGCCTGCAAAGCGCAGCCAACTCACGGTCCTCTTATCACAACTTACAAGGGCTTCTTTAGCATCATCCTCTTTCGCCATGGTCGATGCTGACTACAAGTTCATGTACATCGATGCTTCAGGCACGGCTCATCTTCAGATGCCCAGGTATACAACGCAAGTGACCTCAGGGGTGGGCTGGAATGCAACCTCATCATGGGCTTCCAAATCCAGACCCCTGCCCAACGACACGCAAAAATGTGCCCTACTTCATCGTGGGGGATGACACCTTCTCCCTCACAACCTACCTCATGAAGCTCTACACCTCCAATACCTCACCCATGTGAAGAAGAGGATCTTCAACTACAGGCTGTCCAGGGTGGTAGGCGGGGTGGTGGAGAACGCCTTTGGATCCTGGCCAACAGGTTCCAGGTACTTCTCACCACCATGCAGCTATCGCCCACAGACCGTGAGGAGGACTGTGAGGAATATCGTGGAAGCTTGCTGCATCCTGCACAATCTCATGCGGACCCGCTACCCAGTGTTGCAGAACAGGCTCATGGACTCCAACAAGGCAATGGGACATGGAGCCTGGGGAATGGAGGCAAGGGGAAAACTAATAGACACTGAGGATGTGCAAGGCCCCAACAGAGCCTCACATGAGGGAACAAGCAGCGCAACCTCCTGAAACACTGACAACGTGCACTCCCAGCTGGAGCAGTGGAGTTGCAAGACAGGATGATAGATGATTAATGGATGCTTCCTTCAGCCTGTCTCATCACATGGATGAGATTGTGCCATGTATGTTGAGTGACCCTACAATGAACAGGCATTTAATAAAGAGTTGTGTTTATGGTGACATGTGTGGATGAGTTGATTATATTGTTATTGATAATAAAGGGCATAGGTGTGGCATTGGGAGGGTGGACCATACAGTCCCACATGCTTGCACTGGAGGCTTATCTATCCCACAGCTATTACCCATCCCAAAGTATCCCTGCCCATCCCACTGCTATCTCAACCCATACCCACTGCTATCTCTAACCATCCCACTGCTATCTTAACCCTCCCACAGCATGCAAAGGCTTAAACCATTTCTAAAAGTTTCCAGCAAGACTTTATTGAAAAAAAGAAATGAAGCAAGTGTGTGAATCAAAAATAGACTTTTTAACAAGAAGCTATAAAACAAAAATGAGTCTCTGGCACTCCTCTTGGTCGCTCAGTCTCAGGGGTGAAGGTCCAGGTGCTGGGAGGTGGCTGGTGCTGGAGTGCTTGTCATCAGCTCCTCCAGAAGCAGAAGCAGCAGAAGCCCCAGCCCCAGAGAGATGAGCCCATGCTGCAGAAGCCCTAGCAGAACCAGAGTGAGAACCAGGAGGCGGGATGGTAGCCTTTCCCTCTTGCAAGGGCTGGCAGCAGATGGCTGATGCTTGCTGTGCTTCCACATGGTTGTGGGGGTTGCGTGCTGGCAAGGAGGCTGGCAGGGAGGCTGGCAGGAGCAGGACAAGGCTTGCAGGAAGGGTGGCAGTCAGGCACCCAAGGCTGGCAGGCAGGCTGGCAGGAAGGCTGGCAGGGAGGCAGGCACCAAGGCTGGCAGGAAGGCATGCACCAAGGCTTGCAGGCAGACTGGCTGGCAGCAAGGCTGGCAGGCAGGCAGACAGGGAGGCTGGCAGCAAGGCTGGCAGGCAAGGCAGAACAGCAAGGCTGGCAGGGAGGCTTGCAGCAAGGCTGGGAGCAGAGCTTGCAGGCAGGCATGCAGGCAGGGCAGGCAAGGCTGTCAATCCGTCCGGCAGCACAGGTCTTTCCTCTGAATGGTGACCTGCTTCCGAGCTGCTTCCTTTATATCCGCGGGGCTGACGCAATGCATCCTCCCCACAATGCGCAATTAACGCTAGGCATCCGTTAGGCTTCTGCTCTGCATCCACTAGGCTTCCGCTCTGCATCCGCTTCATCCCGTCAGCATCCGCTCTGATCCGCTGTATCCGTTCGCCGTCCGCTTTGCTGAAGTCTCCCGGAAGCATCCCTTCCAGGCTTCCGTTCCGCATCCGCTTTCAATCCGCTCTGCGTCCTCCCCGTGTCCGTTCCTTTCTGTGTTATCTGCTCCGGTTATGCAAATTTTCGCCCCTTCTGAGAGCGGATAACAACGGATAGAACATTTTTCTCGTCTGTTGTGTCCTTTTTACTAACGTTTTGCATCCGTTGGGCAGTGTGACAGGGCCTTAAGAGGATGAAGCTGCATCTACAACTCATATATAAAGTTATTATTACCTTTATTGTCAGAGTACAGCATGTATACAATGAGGTTGGCTGAGCCTCCCTTCATGCACCCCCCTCACAGCTCAAAAGTGAGGGCAGAAGTCCCCAACCCAGTCCCAATCTTAATACACTATGTGACCTTGTTGCACAATGTGCTGGTTCCGCAAGTCTGTCATACTATATTTAAAAAGTGTAGTGGATGTTTTACACATACTATGTCAAAAGTAATGTCCAAGACAGCATAAAGGCAAGTAATTTTATCTTCACAATTTTTTTTGTGGTGTTCACTGCCATGCAATATACATAGCTACATGCATTAATGGGATTTCATCATCAGCTCTTTGGAAAATTTTACATCATCCTAGCTACCTCCTGAACTTTTTATGTTCTGCGGCTTCACAAAAAAGCAGGAAAAAGTGTAAACCTTAAAAGTTAATTTGCAAGAAATTATGTTAATGACCAGTTCTATTTGTCCATTCAAGAAGAATTTTCACACAACTATCAGCTGTGGCTTCCAAAAATTTCTCAGATCATTCAAGAATCTACTAACTAGATCCCATAAATGTGACCTGACAGGATTTCCGGTTGCAGCGCTGTGGCGGGATGGGGAGAGAAGAGCAAGCTCTGCTCTCTCATCCCCAATCTGCACATTTGGAGGCCCCAGTGAGAGGCACATAGACCCTGGAGGGGAAGACGAAGATGTGAGGAAGCCCGAGGAGAAGTTTGACAGCGGCAGCTGTTGACAGCTTCGAGGGAGACCTCATTTGCTCCGACGTATGAGTGATTGACCATCTCGATGGCAGACCGAAGTCGCAGCACTTTAGCGCAATGAGGAAGATACCAGAGCACGAACAGCGTTTTTGGCATCAATTGATGGATTGAACTTGGAGTGAAGGAGGCGGAAAGTGGAAGTCAAGGAGAGAAACGGCAGAGAGAGACGGCAGAACTGTGAGTCTTAAATAAGAGGACGGAGTCCAAAGGGAAATGGCAATCCGGCGGTGAAAGCAAGGAACTCTTAAGACAGAGATCAAAGCCGATTTAGTTGATTAAATATTGACTGGTGTCTTGGACCTGTTCTGAAAAATTTGGAGTTGATTTAGACTGATTATCTAGGAATTTGGAGTTTAACCTGATGGATCTGTGACATGTAAAAGAAGAAGAACAGTGGAGAAAAAGTAAGAGATAGGACTAAACCCAAGAACAGAAGTGATATTTTGAGATTATACACAGAGAAGAGAAGCTGGTGTAACAGATTGTGATTAAATAAAACATGAACGGACAAGGAAAGGAAAGTGACTGAATATTACCGGGCTTCTTTTCATATAATATAATTAATGAAATAACATTTTGATTAAGGTTTGATTGAATTTATTAAGAAGTTAAAAGTTTAAATGATATGAAACTGTGAAAACTGGTGAAATACTATTTTGATGATTATTGATTGATTACTAACAACAAATGAAATAAGGAAGGTCATATATATAAGAAGTGGAATATAGAATTGTTTAAAGGAAACCAAACTTTACAGTTAAAGAACACAGTTGATATACCATAATTTAGTAATATAAAATAGTTGTATAAGAACAATTTACAGCAAGTATATTTTAGGATATTATATTACACTCTTTCTCTCT
>BHFT01016673.1:0-31374 GCA_004320025.1 Laticauda laticaudata
TCTTTCTTTCTTTTTTTTAAAGAAAGTTTTTAAATTATCCAAGAATCTTTATCCCTTTGACACTTTATTTTCAGCTAAAATAGCCTATTAATATCAAAGTGGATTAATATCAATTTCTCATTTCTCATTCGAAAGTCAGTTAAAACTGTCAATGTTAGAGGAAAAAAAGCCAATTCCTTTCCCTTTCTCTTTTGCAGCTTAAAATCTTTCTTATGAATAGTATTAGTCTTTAAAATTCAGGTTCCAGGTACCTTAAATAGATGTTCTCTATTCAACCTGGTCAGTCAAACTTTCTCCTTTAAACTTCGTCCTGCACAATCTTGTCTGGTCGGGTTCTTCTTTGAGGTGGCCATTTCTGACCACCACTGCAACCGCCTTTGGGAAAGGAAGTAATGGCCAGCTGAGGATACAGGGTGGCTTCAGCCCTGAATCCAGGCAGCTCAGGGTGCTCCAGCGGCTAACATGGATCAAAACCGTGGATGGTCACGATTTCAGTTTGCTGCCAAAGAATCCCAAACCGGAAGTCCAAATCAGTACCTTTCTTATCCTTTGTTCTTACAAATCCCAATCTTTCCTTTGTTCTGCATTGAAGAATAGTGCCCCAAAGCTCTTAAATACTTAGAATTTATTTAAGATGCCTATGGAAACCAGGAGACTATCTCTCACCATCCAAAAGGGAGAAAAAATGAGAGGAAAGACCAGGCATAAAATTCATTAGTGTAATATTTTATCTGTGTCCAATACCCTAGTAGAGTCATAAGCTTAGAAGAGTATCACAGAATAGACAATTATTCCAAAGCTGAAAAGAACTGAAATAATAATTAAAAAATGCCAGTAGACTAATTAGATTTTGTTGGGAAAAATGCATTGGCCTCATTTTGATGTCATATTTAGTTGTGTGTTTCTGTTAAATGCACAAGTCTTCAGGCCCATACTCTTATACCCGCCCCCACTTCTCCAAGGCTGCTGAAACAAATATTTTGTGTTTTCATTTCTATTTTTAATAAACCAATTCAGTATTGTGTTTAACTTTTATTACCTTTTTTCTTTAAGAAGCAATGGGAATTCAAACACTATTTCATAAAGGAGGACTTCCCCTCCTCAAATACTTCATTGGACTGTGGGCATGTATTTGGGGGACACAACCAGATTCCTGCTACAATAGCAGGAGGCTCCACTGGTTGATATATATTTCAGCAATAATGATTACCATCTTGCTACTGCCATTTCAGCCACAACAAATCCACAAAATGTCATGAACAGCTCAAGGCTTAGTTACATAAATTAAAGTTACATGTTGTGCGGTTTGAAGCACACATGGATTACTATCACAGATGGAAATATTTATATCCGCACCATATAATGACCTGGTTAAGATCTCCGTGTTGAATGTCTTAAGTTCCAAGCAGTCAGTGGAAGTGCAGTAAGAACTCCCGTCTGAATTCAAGATATTCAAAGACAATTTAAAGGACTTCTGGAATGTCAAATGATCTATTTATATCTGATGTCTTTAGTAGTATGTGAATATTTTATTTGCTTTCATGCATACTGTTTTACTGCTGGTTATTTGTCATAACAATGCTAAATCATCACAGCTCCCTCATGTAGCAACCACCATCAGCATACCTCCAGTGTTCTGCATGCTGATGGGTGAAAACCAGGGCATGAAAGACCAGCCTACAGTTAATGCTGTTGTATCAGGAGTACTGTCTTTAGAATGGAAGGGAAGGGAAAGGAAGAGGAGAGGAGAGGAGAGGATAATTCTTTATTGACCAAGTGTGATTGGGCACACAAGGAATTTGTCTTCAGTATATAAGCTCTCAGTGTACATAAAAATACATTCATCAATAATCTTAAGATACAACACTTTCTGATGGGCATAGGATACTCAATAAGCAATCAAATTGTACTAGGAAACTAAATAAAGCAACATACATCATAAAGATACAAGCAACAAGGTTATAGTCATAAGTGGAAGGAGACAGGTAATAGGAATTCTAAAAAGAAGAATATTTTCTGTTTTCATTTACAAAATTCTTTACATTATTTTGAAGTTAGAATTGTTCAAATTCTAGAATTGTTAGAAGTTAGATTGACATTCCAAATGTTAATCAGTGCCTAAATATAAAAGCCCCACAATGCCAAATAATTAGAATTACAAATGAGTGGATGGGAAGAGAAGACCTGATGATGTTGATACCGAAAACACGTTCAGGGAACGTTGTGCATGTTGACAAATTGAAGTGTACTGTTTCTCAGTTTTTACATGGAACCCATTTTTATTTGTAAATGCCAACCAATGAATATAGCACATTGATGCTATGAGTGGTACATCTTTCTTTAGGACAGAATATTTGTAACTCAGGGTTGAAATGGGGAGTCCCTGGTGTTCTCTGAATTTGGTTGTTTTCATATAGAGATGTCTCATTTCCCAGCTACATAACATCATCTCTTTATCTAGTTGGGTAATGAAAGGTCTGCAAGAAAACAACCAAGCTCAGAGATACCAAGGACCTGCATACCTTTCCTTTTCATTTGTAAGCACTCTCATACTAGGTAACGATATATGGTAATTTGTCTTGCCCATATAGAGGCAGGTAAAAGAGTTAAACATACAGTATATAGGAGGTAACTTATGCATGACAAGTTCCAGCCCAAGAAAATCAGCCATACAGTGCCTCCTAGTGGCTGGTAGCAGATATAATCATTGTACAGCATGTATGGCTTAACGGCCTGTCAAAAGGACACAGCGGAGGAGAAAATGTTCCATCCGTTGTTATCCGCTCTCAAAAGTGCCCCGAATTTGCATAACCAGAGCGGACAACAATGGAAAGGAAACGGACGGGGGGAGGACGTTAGAGGGGATGTGAAAGCGGATGCTCCACGGATAGCCTAGGCGGATGGAAGCCGGATGGGAAGCAGATGGAGCCGGATGCACAATCCGCAGGGCTTCTGGAGGAGCACAGTGAAGCGGAACGTGCAGGCGGAAGAGTGGATGTAGAGCGATGCCGAGTGGATGAAGCGAGGATGCAGAGCAGTAAAGCCTTAGTGGAAGCCTAGTGGAGAGCCCTAGCGGTATGCACAGCGTTCACGTTGCACAGGGGGCGAATGGCCATTGCATCACCCACGGATATAAAGGAAGAGCTCACAAGCAGGTCACCATTCAGCGGAAAGACCTGCTGCCAGACACAGCGCTCCAGCCAGGCCAGCCAAGCCAACAACACCAACAACCATGGGGAAGAAGAGAAAGCCTCTGCCACTCTTGCTGCCAGCCCTGGCAAGAGGGACAGGGCCACCATCCCATCCCCTGGCCCTGACTCTGCTTCTGCTGGGGCTTGCTGCTGGGGTGCTCTTCTGCGTGCCTTGGGTCTGCTGGCACTGCTTCCTGGTGGAAGCTCTGGCTGGCCTGCTCCTGTGCTTTGTTACTGCTGCTGTACTCTGCTGGCGATGTTCCTGTCCTGCTGCGTCCTGCTAGTGCGTCCTGGGTGCTCCTGGTCCTGCTGGTGCTGCTGGTGTGCTCCTGGTCCTGCTGGTGTGCTGGTGCTCCTGGTGCTGCCTGGTCCTGCTGGTGCTTACTTCCTGCGCTGCTGAATCTGGTCTTGCTGGTCCTGCTGGCACTTGCTGGTGCTTTTCTGGCTGCGTGCTGCTCTCCTGGTGGCTCCTGGTGCTGCTGGTCCTGCTTATTGCTGCTACTGTTTGTTGTTGCTGCTGCTGGTGGTGGTTGGTGTGAAGGACGCAGCCCCAACAAACCTCGAAGCCCCTAATTTTATGATGAGGGCCCATATGGCCCTGCAGAGGCGAGGAAGAGCAGACGTGTGAGCGGGATGAAGGATGGCATACCTCCATCGAAGAGGAACATGAGGATGATGGTGGCTGGAAATGGCACTGAGGGAGAACGAGTATCTATGGGCGGAAGGGACATCAGGCTCTAACAAGACACCAAGAGCGAAGCAGGGCTGCTTGGAGAGAGAAGCAGAGAGCCGAACACACTTCGGAGTCCTCCTTTGGCTGTGGAAGCAGCATGTACACCTGGAACGGGGAAGCATGCACCTCAAGAAATCTGCAGGCCACGTAAGCACCTGACGGACCAAGGAGACCTACAGTGATGGGCCAAGTGCGAGCTTCTGGAGGTGAATCCACCACCGAGGAGCAGCCCTTCTCACAACCTCTCTCCAGCAGCCTGCTGAGAGCCGTCCTTCTTCTGGCCAAGAGTCAGTCCTGTGTCAGGCACGGTATCTTAGTGGAGCGTCCCATGACGATAAACCCCCGACAGCTGCACTACCCATGATGGGTGCTGTGAGGACCTCCCTACGCAGTGGGGAGCAAGGAGAGGCATCCACCGCAGCCAACCACATCCACCCCCAGCTTCACCTCCACAGAAAGGAGAGGGCAGACCAGAGAGGGCAGAGCCACACTGTCCTCTGGAGATCAGGGATCACCATTCAGAAGCAGCATAGATCTCCTCTCTCAGCTGGTACAAACCGACGTCCCATCTTCAACCGCAAAGCCCTTCCTCACCTCCTTCAACCAGACCCTGCCATGATACAGATCGGAATCACAGTACCAGGTCGATAAAGGACAGGATCACCGGACTTCTTCACAACCCTCCAGAGCCAAGCTGACCTGCTCACCACCCAGTCAGGTCTGCTCCTCCACCCAGGTGGATGTCACTTGCACCTTCCAAGGCTTTCCCACAGCCCCTCACCTACCAAGGCTACGCTCCAGGAGATCCAGCAGCACAGTGCAGCAGCCCTGTTTCCCCAGTCAGGCCACAGGTACATCGTTACAGCCACCGTGCCACCAATCAGTGCCACCGCACTGTGCCACTTGATGCCACCGATTGCCAGCCATGCCACAGATGCCAGCATTTAGCCACAGATGCCACTTGATGCCACCGGATGCCACCCATGCGCACGATTCCAACCCTGCCCCAATGCCACCCATGCCACCGATGCCACCACACCACAGGATCCACTGATGCCACAATGCCACCCACCCTCACCTCGCTCAGCTGCAGGCCAGACAGCCCCACTACACTGCTCCTTCCTCCACCCGACAGGACCAAGCCCGCCTCAGAACATCGGCTTCATTCGGATTGGCTGACACCCCATGTCTGGAGAAGGCTTCTCAACCTCACAGGACTGAGCCATTCTTGAGAGCTTCCCCACACACACCCCTGATTGTGTTCCTCTCGGCAGGCACCCCAGATGGTGCCTCAAGACCAGCACTCCAGCAGCAGCCCCCTCCACAGAACCTGGACCTTCACCCCTGAGGACTGGCACGCCTCAGATGTGACCAAAGAAGAGTGCCAGGAGCTTGGGTGGCATACTGTTGACTTTATTTTTGCTTTGGACCACTTCTCTTGGGTCATTGCTTTTATAGGCTTGCTATTAATAAAGATTATTCTCTTGCTTCACACACTTGCTGTCATTTATTTTCGTCAAATAAAGTCTTGGGTGGAAACTTTTAGAAAAGGTTTAAGCGCTTTGCGAGCTGTGTGGATGGTAAGGATAAGGCAGTAGGATGGGCAGGAACCTTTGGAATGCGGGGACCTTTGGATGCGGATACCTTGGGAGGGGTGGATAACTTTGGGTAGGAATAGCGTGGGATGGGTTAGGATACCGTGGAGATACGGTAAATAAGCTTTGGATAGATAAACCGTCCACTGCAAAGCATTAGTGGACTGTAAGGTCCACCCTCCCCAGTGCCACACTTTGGCCCTTTATTTTTATTTTTTGAGCGCATCCGTCATGAAGTTCTGGAATGCAACGAAGTGTCTTACGATCTCAGCTCCACCTATCAGCTTGTTAATACAGTTCGTACCTCCTCTGTCTCTGGCGATCCGATCTTCGGACCCAGACACTTCTTGGCCATCTCCGTTTTCTTCGCGGTAGAACAGGTGAAAAGAGCCTGCAGGATGGCCTTCGCACTGTTGATAGTTAGAATGATGGGTGCGCACCAAAGGAGAGTGTGATAATCCATGGTGGAGATGACTGGATGCATCTGGAAGAGCAAAGAGCAAAGCTTGAAGAGGTCTTTGCCCGCAGGCTGCTGGGACTGAAAAGTGAGATCAGTGAGTTCCTCCCCCTTTTTATAGAGTAATATAGGTTTTCCCTAGATGTCCTTTGATCCTCTAGACATTCTGCAGGACATCCTAAATATCTGAGGATAGGTCCCCTCTAGCGAACGTTTTTCCAATTTTAAATGCTTGTATGCGAGTCTGCATCCTCTTTCATCCTTTTCATCCATGCTACTAACGCTTTCGTCCGTTCCACGTCCGTTTCGCTACTCTGCCTGTGTCTGTTTTCCGCTGGAGCGGATGCGAGTTGCCGGATGCACAGCGGCATGCCTAGTGGATATAGCAGATGCATAACGGATGACGACGGATGTAGAAAGGAATGTTCCCTATGCTTGGGGATGCAGAACGGACGCGTTGGATACATTTTCCGCTCAAAAAATTTTGAGCAGCTCAAAAACTTCTTGAGCAGATGGATCTCAGTCGACGATGCTGGACAGATAGAGAGGATGAAGTGAGTACAGAACGGAAGCAGCGCGTTAACCAACGGATGGCAAGTGTTTCTCTCCATTTTACATCTTCTTTCCATCCGTTGGTGTAGTGTGACATGGGCTTTCGTACGTTTAGTAAACCAAGTATGTCTTACTCCATAAACAATAAAGCACAGGTCCTTATGAAGTATGAACCCCACTGTAATCTCTGATTTCATTCCAAGTGAAGCTCTATGCATATTCAGTACATTTCATTCCCTTTCTAATTCAATAGCCTCCGCAAACATTCTTAGATTGGCCTCATTGATTCAAATAATATGTTTGCTGATCAAATAAAATTTAATTTCGCTACATAATACATGTTTGTTGTGCAACTGAAATTAATTTCGCTGCAGTTATTTGTCGATCAATTGTCTGTTTTCTATTTTCCTGTCAGTGCAAGTCTCAAAAGAATTTTTTTTCCTTCAAGAAAGCAGTGGAGAGGAAAGGATTAAATTTGCCCTTCCTGCTGGCTATGATCCTATTTATTTTCAGCAGCTATAACTTGCATGATATCAACACCCCACTCCTGCATCTTAAATGCAGAGATGCATGTAAAATGACATTTAGCTTGGTCTGTATTTCACTCCATTTATCTATCTGTCTTGAGAAAAACAGATTAGGCAACTCTTCCCTTAACGATCACACAACTATTCTAAACTTAAGAAACTGCTAACTGAGTGTACTTAAGGTAGACAATCAACAACAGTTTACATCTTTTTACCCTTCTCTGCCTAAAATCACATAGTCTGATTTTAGAGGCTCCATTATTTCTCAAGGTTGCAGAGAAACTCATTTTGCTAAGCTAAGCTTTCCATTTTCTCCATTTCAGCTGTTCTTTCTTGCTGGCTTGTCAGTTTGTGTAAGGCTGCCTTGGAGAACTGATCCAGCCAAGCAACAACTGTTTTTGCTTCACTGCATTTCTACAGCCATCAAAGAAAAATAAATGCCAGATCCAAGAGAATGATCCAGATAACAGGGGAACTACCCTTCTTCTTTGGACCCCACCCATTAAATTAGTACTCGGCTTTAATTTGCATTAGAATTTACATCCAATGGTATCCTAGATTAGAGGGGAAATATTTTAAAGGAAGAGGGTTGAGATGTCATTTGGTTTGAGAGCTATGGAGCAGTTACCATGGAATAGGTAAGATATTTTCAAAGCATGTCGGGGAATCAGCCCTCTTAAAGATGAATGCTTCCAACATTAATATACAATTAATGTATATTATTATTTCTTATATTAGGACAGTGCAAAACATATCTTAAATGTTATTTCCACTGTTATCACCCACACTACAATGATTTACTCAGTTTTTTTTAAAAACACATAATAGGAGCCAATAATTTTGAAATGTTTTTGTTATTGTTGAATAATTCATTATTTAAGATCTACTGAAGTTTTGGATGCAGACCTTAAAATAGTTTTCCTCTGTTCAGACAAAATGGGGATCACCAGTTCCTTCTTTCATTTGTTTTCTAAAATTGGCATGTCAATAATTTATTCTGCTCAACACTATCTTTTCTCCTGTTTAATAACTATGTGAAACCATCAGGTGAGATTATCTGTCAGTCAGGGAACTGGCATCACCAATATTCTGATGATAACAGCTGGGCCTCTTATCCTCATGTCCCATCTCTATTTCTGGAGGCTGTGTAGGTCTGAATGAAGAGATACCAATTCAGATTCAATCCTTCCAACAGCTTGTGGTTGTGGATTTGAGGATCCCTAAACATTTGGACACTATTCATCTTTATATATGTTGGGCTGCACTTCCCCATTCAAGACTAATATGTAGCCTGATGTCATCTTGGATTCACAGGTCCTCTTGAAGAACAGGTAGCAGCCATGACTACTCCCTAATTTCATGTCTGGTGCACCAGCTGCACCCATTCCTAGATTGGGAGACCCTGTTGATGTCACTCATACTCTAATCAGCTCAGAATATTGCAATGCCCTCTACACAGACTGTCCTTCGATCCCGCAGAAGTATCCCGTGATCCAGGATGCAATAACATGGGAAGTGTTGGGAATGCCTCAGTATGCCTACATGATGCCTCTACTTATGGAGCTACAATGGTTACCAGTTTGATTCCTGTGTGATTCAAGGTGTCGGTTGTCACCTATAAAGCACTGAATGTATAAGGCTAGTTGTAGGACACAGACTAGTTGGCCTGTGTCTGCTTGGCTGGTTTAGATTGATAGGACAGATGTGCTGTTATTAAAAAGTGACTCTTTTGGGAAGCATCCTTCTTTGTGATGGTTTCTGCCCTCTGGCATTAGTTTCTCCTCAGAGACTGTTGTTACTCCCATCTTGAGTGTCAGCATTCCAAGGAACCTCCATTCCAATCAGTAACTCTGAGACAAGCATAATCTCAAATGTACCTTTATTAGAATAGCACCTGGCACATCTGTGGAATTCCAAAACTAAAAGTTTCCCAGACTTCCCACAATATCCCAAATTACAAACCATCCCCTTTTCTCTCATCATCACATCACATAAACCAATCCCAAAGTAAGTTCCTTTTCTCCTGCGCCACACTCTTTGACCTTGAACTAACAGACAAATTCTATTTTGTCTACTAAGAGCTACTCCATTAAAATCACCCCCTCCCACTTTATCAAGTTGTGATGAATAAGGATTCCACAGCTGACATTGAGGATGTTCCAGAAGGTCTTTAAAAGTTGCTTGTTCTCTCAGGCCTTGGAAGAGGTGTTTATGGAATCTTGTAGGTCCCTGCTACAGGGAGTGGGTTTGTTCAGATGCACAGGATTTATTTGCAGTTCAGTGTTGTTCTCTTTATTGTTTTTATCTGATGTAAGCTTTCCAGAATCATTTTAGAGTTGGCAGCCTCTAAAACTCATAAATTAACAAATAATGGATGGGGTGTTGCTTTGATAAGCTCGTTATCAATTGGCTAGTCATATAAATGTAGCTGATTTGGCTGCTGGATACCCCAACTGCTGGATACTCTCTTCTGTCAGTCACTCTGAGCCCCAGTTCACACATTATTCTTGATCAGCATGACATGTAAACCCACTCTAATGGGTTAATATAGGGCAATCATTTGGTTGAGAACACAATGATTGGACAGTGGTGCAAAGAGGATGGATGGTGTTAAATATATGGGTGGATGGAGTTAGTTGGCTTTCACCATTTCCACCCCTTAATCAATCTGAAGGAGTTTGAACCACAGTATTGTCTTTATTGTTTCAGGCTGGAAATATTAAAAAATGCTGAGATTTCCCCAAACCAGTCAGTCAACCAATTTATTCACTGATTGATTTCTGTGCCATCAGGTCCGTATAAACTCTTAGCCAATAAGAAATAATCAGTTCCACACAAAAACAAATCCTCTCACTGTAAAAAAGGAAATAAATTGCTACCCTCAATCTGTTCCCTTTCTTCCCAAAAACCTATGTTGTTATGATGAGAAGCTACACGAGGTGTAGAGGTTACAGAAAAGGAATAAATTTGCCATAAGCATTGTGCTGAANAAAGTATAGGAAGATGCTTGCTATCTTACTGGCAGTTTTGCAATCCAATGCTTTTTTTTTTTTTCAGATAAATTGATTGCAAAGGAAACTGGCTATAAGGGAAATAAGTAGAAGCATTCTACAGGATCCTATGCCTGGATGAAAATGACAAAAGCACCATTGCCTTGTCACAATGCAAACTCCTCCCTTTTCTATTGGTGACGTCATTACATGTAAATGAAAGGGATGGAGCTTGCATCTCAATGCAATGCTGCTTTCATCATTTCATCCATAGAATAGAATAGAATAGAATAGAATAGTTGGAAGGGACCTTGGAGGTCTTCTAGTCCAACCCCCTGCTTAGGTAGGAAACCCTATACCATTTCAGGAAATAGTTATCCAATCTCTTCTTAAAAACTTCCAGTATTGGAGTATCCACCACTTCTGGAGGCAAGTTGTTCCACTGATTAACTGTTCTGTCAGGAAATTTCCTCTTAGTTCTCCTTGATTAGTTTCTATACATTGCTTCTTGTCCTACCCTCAGGTGCTTTGGAAAATGATATATCTGGAGGTCTCCTAAACAGTACAAACAAAAATTCAAGAATTCCACTAGAAAAGACCTCCAGAATGGATCTAGCTCACTTTGACCTCTGCTTTCTTGTACAACTACCCAGAGAAAGTGAACAAAAGTGAAACTGGAAAAAAGTTAGAAAAAGGGTTAAATATGTTCCAGGGTCCATTCTGGTCTTAAACAGAGGAAGAGAGAGTCTCAACAATCTGTTTGAATGTCAGTGGAGATTCTCAAACATCCAGGTCATGTTTGGTCTTGGACAACCAAGAAAGTCCAGTTGCCTTTTAGAGAAGCATTTTTGGAATAATCTGCTGGAACTGAGAATTTGCCACTGAGCGTTTTGGGAATTCTCTGTAAAAACCAAAGGGCCTGTATTAAAAGAGCTTATTTGGAGCTGAACCAGCATCTTTTCCAAGAAAAAAAATCTTTGAATTTGTGTTACAACTTTATTCCCATCATACATTTAAAATAATTCTATAGTCTCAATTGAACAAAAATTGGTTTTATTTGCAGACAACGTTCTTTTGTTTATTTCTAAACCCCATACTACTATCACACTGCTGATGCAAAAAATAAATGCTTTTAGCAAAATAGCAGTGAGCTTTTAGCAAAATATTCTATTAACTGGTAGAGAATTGATGCCAATAGGTGAAAATTGGGCTACCCCTCCATTTATAGAATATTAACTCTATAGTTGTATTAAATATTTAGGAACAAGTATGCCAAAGGATATAACTCAGTAACATATAAACAAAATATAAAATAATCCTAAAGTAATTTTGTGGGCATTTTATTGGTAAAATTAATCTCTTTAGCATTTTCATTCTTCTTTCTGCATTTCTAAAAAAATCATACCTGAAAGGAAAATAACTATGAATGCTAGCCAATCTTTCTAAAAAAGGAATAGATGGGAAAATGATAAACTGTCAACTTCAAATAAAGCCAATACCAGAGATTCTTCCTCCCAAATCAGTGTATGCATGTGACAAAATTGTTTATGTGTATGGTTTTAAAATTGGAGGAAGAAGCATTAATAACTTGCCCTGTGCTTGTCACACTTTTCTGATAGTAAAAATGGAAAGAATTTGCAATTTCCAGTAATGAAAGGTGAGCACAGTGAAAAAATAGGACTAAGATTAAACATAAAGGAAACAAAAGTGATGACTAGAGATGCAGCAACCAGTCTTAGAACTGACAATGAAGATATAAAGTTGTGGATAGCTTCTACTTTTTAGGATTGACTATCAATTACAAAAGAACCAGCAGTCAAGGGACGTTCATGAAACAAATGGCAATTTGAAGATGATTCTGTTAAAAACAGTGTTGATGATCATGGCAGAATGGAATGCTGGCAAATATATTTGGCTCTTTGCAATTCCTCTCTAGACAAAAAGAAGATTTGAGATTACCCACAAATACTTCCTTTTCTAGTCACTTTTGAAATTGGTTGTTAACTCCTTTTCAGTTACTAGAACTTTTGCATTGACAGTTATAGAGGTGAATTACCTTCAATCCTTAATTATAGAAGTTTTAAATACAAGTTTAAAAACTTTTTTTTTCTTTAAAAATGACAGGCTTGGAGAATGGTCTAGAAATATACTGTATATTCAAATGAAACCAACTGATGTAAGGAATATAGAAACAGCAATCCAAAAGAATAATCTGGATAACTTTCCTACATTGGTTTTACCACAAAGATTTGTTAACGCTTTGAAGATTTTTATGAGAAGGGACAAAAAAAATGAAAAGAAATCAAGTTCTAAGACATTATTTGAAGGGATTAATGATCAAGACTATAAATAATAAAAGGAAGGAATATAAAGATAGTTTATTTGATCTAGCTTAAATTAGATCAGTTACTATCTGATAATATAATAGAGTTTGCTGATCAGGACTGAAGGATGAGGCTTTAAGGATTTGTTTACAGGTAAGAAATGAGCTATGGGAAAAAGAGATCATTTGTTGTATTTTAAGAGAAAGTAACCAAAATTGTTTATACTTGTGATGAAGAGGGAAATAATTTATTTATATATTAATTTTCTCTCTTTTTTGCTACGTTCTTATTTTTTTTCTTTTCTTCACTTTATATTTTTTTCTTTTTCTTTTTTTTCTCTCTCTCTCTAGTTTGTATAAGTTTTTATCTTTGTAAAAATAATGTTTAATAAAATTGCTGCAAAAATGATTGCCAAAAAAAAAAGCAATCAATAATTACACTGCAGACTAACACTTGATAGGGTAGCATCAAAGATCTTGGAAAAGATAGATGCCTTGACATGCTTATACTTAGACGCTTGGTATAATTTTCCTTCCATAAAAGCAAAAGTTGAACTCTGAAGAAACAAGATAGAAAGGCTACTGATACTTTTGAACTTTGGCAATGGAGAAGAAACTTACGAATATAATAGATAGCCAAGAATACAACCAAAGAAATCACAGAACAAATGAGTCAGAGTTCTTACTCAAAGCACAAATGACCAGGCTCAAATGAACATATGTCCAGTAATTGACCCACATTTTTCAATTCATACCTTGCTTAGACAAGCTGGCTCTTCCTATTTACTTTTACAGGCTTATTTATTAATCGTGCCTTTATTACTTTCATAACAAACTTTTTGTTCTAACCATAATCAGATAATTACTTCCTTCTTTTTTGGTAGCAGGTGCCCAATGCCTGCTAGACACTTAATCCTCATTAATTTGTAACCTTGTTTTGCTAATGCTGAGCAACTCTGGGGATGAAGGATGAGAGGGCTATAAAACATGCCTAACAAAATCAAACTGTTTGTGAGTTGAATTCTGGTGACTGGACCTTGGGCCAACTCAGGCAATTAGGAAGACACCTCTTATTGGTGCTATAATTAATGGGGACCACTTAAGTAAACATGATGCTTTTCATTAAGGTCCTGGCACTTCTTTTAATATTCTCCTGATTCAGTATCTGTCCTGCAAATCCTATATTAGCTGGGCGACCAGAAGGATCAGATTGATGACTGATCATCTTGGAGAGCTGTCTTATGTGGCATCTGAAACTCAACACTAACTGAATTGGACTTATTTGATCAGTGGATCCTTCAATATATAAGAAACCACATTCCAAAAGAGGACAAGGTCAGAACAAAAATTAATTAACCATATTAATTAAAATTGCTCAGATAGTAAGGTGCCCCTTCATAAAACGAATGGATCTTTCATCTTCATATACAAACTATCCTATAGTAGTATAAGAACTGTAACAACCACTATGTAGGACAAACAGGAAAAAGACTAGCAGAACACATTGATAATCATAATCAGTGATAACAAAACATAATGAAAAGTCCTTAATTGCACAACACATGAACAGGCTTTACCACAGTTTCAGTTGGGAAACTCTGAGCATCTTCGAGCAAGCTAAATCCCTAGAATGCCAGAGAATTCCCAGAAGCCTGGCACTCAGACAAATCAGCCATCCACAGGTATATAAAGGTAAACAACATCTACATACCATCCAAAAGAGACAAGCAAAAAGCCAAAAGGGAAACAAAAATAAAAAAATATTCATGCAATATCATGGGTTTTCAATGCAATGTATAGAATGTGAAGGATGTGTGTTTGTGTTTATTTTCATAGTCATAATGTACACTGAAGATGGTATTTAATTTGGTATTTAATTTTGCTGTATGAGATGCAACTAAACTAAAATACCTCCTCACCAGTAACCAACACCCAGACAACGCATCAAGATTAATATTAGACCAAAAACCAAACTGTAACCACACCCCAACCAAGGAACTCAGATAATCAAACAGTAAAGGCTAGGCCCCACTGGCTGACAGAAGCAAAATGTATGCATAAAGGACCAACCCAAGCGAACCGGACAAAATTTCGGGGTGGCTCATTCCATTGTCATCTGCTCCAAAAAGGGCGCGAAAATTTGCAAAAAACAGAACGGAAAGAAATGGAAAAGAACGGACGTGGGTATAGTATGAAAGTGGGGATGTCAAACGAATGTTCATAGGAAGTCCTAGCGGATGACAGCTGATGGAAGTGGATGACACATCCGAAGGGGGTTCCGGGTGAGAACTTTGCGAAGCGCGACGCATAGCGGAAGGGGTGGATTGCATCGCGGAATGAAGGGAATGCCATCACGGACGCGCTATAGGAAAAAAAGGGGGATTGCCGTGCGGAATGAATATAGGATGAAAAGCGTCACTGCGCATGTGGGGAGTATGAATTGCATGCAGCTTCTGCAGTATAAAAAGGGATGCAGCACGCATGCAGTCAGCATTACAGGGGAAAAGACATGCTGCCACATACATCTTCAAGGAACACCATGGTTCGTCAGTCAGGCAGAAGAGGAAGCCGGTGCCTACTCCTTCCAGCCCTGGCAAGAAGGGACAAAACCAGAAATCCCACCCCCTGGCACTGACTCTTGAAGCTGCTGCTGCTGCTGCTGCTGTTGGTGGACCAGCCGCCAGGCCCTCAAAGCCTGCTGCTGAAGGCCCTGCTGTTCCAGCCTGAAGGCCCTGCTGTCAAGCCCCTGAAGGCCCTGCTACTCGAGCCCCTGAAGCCTGCTGAAGCCCCTGCCAGAGGAGGAAGAGCAAGGGAAGGAGAAGGGAGAGAGGAAACAGTACACCGTTTCCGAGGAAGCATGAGGATGAGGTGCTGGAATGGCTGAGGAGAACGAATACCTCTGGAGAAAGGGCCACAGACTCTATCGCGACACCAAGAGAAGCAGGCAAGCTTGGAGAGGACAAGCAGAGAGCCTAGGGTACACTGCAGAAGTACTCCTAGGATGGTGGAAGCACATGCACACCTGGTATGGCAAGCTACACCTCAAGAAATCCGGGCAGCCACTGTCAAGCTCACTGACCGGGAGATGTATGTCATGGCCAAATGCAGTTTCCTGGAGGGTGAGATCCGCCACCGATGAGCAGCCCCTTTGACCCCCTCTCCCTCAGACAGCCCACAGACAGCAGTCCTCTCCCAGCCAGGAGCCAGCTACACTGTCCAGGCAGGTGTCTTCAGTGGGCCCCACAGCAGAGACCCCCCCAACAGCTGCACTCCCCATGCTGGCAGACTTGGAGATCCCGTGGAGGAGGACGCCCTGCTGTCACAAATGGAGAAGAAGCAGCAGTCACCAGAGGGCCAACCACCACCCCGAGCTCCAGAGGGATGACGCAAGAGATGCAGACTGGAGGGCAGGACCACAGTGTGCTGTTGGAGATTCAGGGACACAATGAAGACCAGCACAGAACTTCTCTCTCAGCTGGTCCACAGCGACATACATCCTGGACTGGAAGCCCTTCATCACCTACGTGAGCCAGACCCTCAGGGACCTGCCTGAGGCCCAGTACTAGGTTGATGAAGCAGAAGATCACAGCACTTCTGCACAACCCTCAAGGACCAGCTAAAGCTGCTTCACCCAGTCCAGGTCTTCTCCTCCACCCCAGGTGATGTCACAGCCCTTCCACGGCTTTCAACAGCCCCTCACCTACCAAGGCTACAACTACCAGGACTTTCCACAGCAGAAGCAGAACTTCCCAGTCCAGGCCCAGGTTCATCAGACGCCACAGATGCCAGTCTCACCCAGCTGCAGACCAGAAAGCCCCACTACACTCCTCCCAACCCTTCCTCCACCTCACAGCCAAGCCCGTCAATGGGACAATCTGTCATCAGTCTTGGGCCTCACATCTCAAGTCCTTGATGAAGTGCCTCTCAACTTCACAGGACTGAGTCAGCTCTCGGGCAGCTTCTTGAACACACCATCCCCTGTTGTACTCTCAGGGCCAAGCACCCCAATGGCGCCTTAGACCAGCACTCCAGCCACAGCCACCTCCACAGTCCCTGGCTGCTTGACAGCTGAGACCATGGACATGCCTCAGAGTGACTGAGAATAGTGCCAGAGACTGAGTTGTTACCTGTTCACTTTATCTTTTGCTAAGACACTTTACTTGGTTCATTTTGCTTTTTTAATAAAGTCATACAGTTTACTTAAAAAACTTATTAATAAAGGGTTATATTTGCTTAACACACTTGGTCATTTTTTTTTTGTTAATAAAGTGTTGGTGAAAACTTTGAAAAAAATGGTTAATCCTTTGCATGCTTGTGGATGGGTAAGGATAGCTGTGGGATTGATAAAATCTTCCAGTGCAAAGCATAGTGGGGGAACTGTATGTCCACCATCCCAGCTGCCGCCACATATGGACCTTTATTATCAAGAACAATTTATTCATTGATCAACACATTTTAAAATAAAACAAAGCTCTTTATTAATGCCGTATTCATTGTAGGACCACTCATCATACATAGCACAATCACATCAGTGTTATGCGACAGGCTCAAGGAAGCATCCATTAATCATTACCATCCTGTCTTGCCACTCCACTGCTCCAGCTGGGGAGTTGCACCAGTGTCTCAGTAGGTTGCGCTGCTTCTTCCCTTCACATGAAGCTCTGTTGGGGCCTTGTACATCCACATATCTATTCAGGTTTCGTCCTTGCCTCCATTACCAGGCTCCATGTCCCCATTCCCTTGTGACGGTTGACAAGTCTGTTCTGCAACACTGGGTAGCAGGTGTGCATGAGATTGTGCAGGATGCAGCAAGCTTCACGATGCCTCTCACAGTCTGTGGCTCATGCTGCATTGGTGGTGAGAAGTTTCTGGAACCTGTTGGCCAGATGCAAAGGCGTTCTCCACCACCCGTCTTGCCCTGGACCACTGTAGTTGAAGATCCTCTCTTCACGGGTGAGGTATCTTGAACTGTACGGCTTCATAAGGTAGGTTCTGAGGGAGAAGGCGTCATCCCCCACGATGATGTAGGGCACATCTTGTGTTGTCGTTGGGCAGGGGGTCTGGATCTGGGAAGCCCATGATGAGGTTGCGTTGCAGCCCATCCTGAGGTCACTGGCATTGTATACCTGAGCATCTGAAGCTGACCCGTTGCCTGAAGCATCAATGTCGATAAACTTGTAGTCAGCATCAACATGGCAAAAGAGGATGATACTGAAGAAGCCCTTGTTGGGTAATAGTGGACCCTGATGGGGGAGCTTTGCAGGCCACGTGCTTCCCATCTATGGCTCCAACGGTGTTCCACCTCTGATACCACTTTTCTGCAAATTTTCTCCAGCCTCTTTTCAGTGGTGGGCACTTGAGGAGCTCCTCCATGTATTCTTCGATGATGGCCTGCACCACTTCTCTGACCACTTTGCTGATGCTGTTGTGTTGGCACCCTCCAGGCATACTGCATTTTTCTGTATGTGGTTCCAGAGGCCAAATGGCACAGAGTCAGTGCCACCTTCCATTCAGGGTACAGGTTGGGATGGAAGTTGGTGCTAGGCTTGGTAACCTGGGTCTCAGACTCTACACGTTCGTCAAATATGTCTGGTGGCCACCTCATGAAATGCTGGAATGCACGAGGTCTTCATTCCTCAGCTCCACCATCAACTGGTCATTACAGTCCAAACTCCATCTTCTCACAGTCCATCCTCGGACCCACACAGCTCTTGGACGTCTCCTTCTGTATAAAAAGGTGAAACAGTCTGGAACAGGTTTTTGGTTCTGGTGACTGTATGATCGCAGCTATCATACGGACAGTGTCATAATCCATGGTGAGAACAATTGATGATGTGGAAGCCTAAGACCAGGGGTGAAGAGGGCGTTACACCAACGGCTCTGGACTCAAACTGGGAGCCAGATGATTTCCTCCCCTTTTTAGAGGAAATATCGGTTAGTCCGCTAGGTGTCCTTTCTACTTACTCTAGACATACTCCAGACATCCTAAATATCCGAGATACATCCCAGATACAAACGTTTTTGTCCATTTTAATCCTTTATTACGAGATGCATATGCTTACATCCTTTCTATTTCCGTGCTACTAACGCCTGTGTGGATGTCGTGTACCTTTTGTTTCCTCCCTCTTTCCGTTTTCAGCTGCAGTGGATGTGAGCTGAGGTATGGCCAGAGGATGCAGAGAGGGATACAGCAGATGTTTAATGGATGATAACGGACATAAGAATGTTTGTTGCCCGTATATGTTCGCTGGATGTACATCGTACACGGTGGAAAGTTTATACTGCTTCACAAAGTTTTTTGCAGCTTCAAATCTTGCGTGGATGAAATCTCAGTGGACGGATGCTTGAGGGATAGAGCGTATGAAACATGTATGCAGTGAGTACACAATGGATGCATAGCGTTTTCCAGCAGATGGCAAGCTTTTTTTAACGTTTTACATCCTCTTTGCATCCGTAAGTGCAGTGGAGCCGGGCCTTAAACAACAGCCTTTGGAACCACTGAGAACTCTCCCAGCAACTCCAACAGAAGAAGAACAAACCCCAGCCCCTTGTAGCATTGATGATGTTACCTGGTTTGGGTAATGAGACATCTCGAAGAAAACAACCAAGTTCAGAGAGCACCAAAGACCCCACAAATTATCCTATCTCTCACACAAACCACTCTATAACACAGAGACACATTTTCACAAAAACATATTCTTCTCTGTCCTTGCAGCAGAAATATCCAGGAAAAAAAAAAACAGATGGGGCAGGTGAAGTGTGAGTTAAGCTCAGCATAGAAAAATAAAGAAAGAAGAACAGTAGGTGGAAATAAACAGAGGGGGTGGGGGGAAGAGAGTTGAACCAATGAAAAAAGAAGAGAGAAGTTCTGTTTGGGCATTACAAAAAGTTTAAATTAGGCAGAGAAGCAATCCTTTCTGCTAATCTTTATTTTAATGGCATTCCTGCTTTGGGGAAGTAGTATTGTTATCTGAAATGAAATTCCTCCTACCATATCTTTTCAGTGGCTCTTCTAAGGGGGATGAGGTGAGCCTGCTCCACATTCCAAAGGTAATTATTTGGGTGCAAGAATATTCCTGTCCTGTAAATGAGGAAGTGTAAATCTTTTCTAATTTACAGGGATTTTGATGAAGACCCCTAAAAAAGAACCTGACAATTATGTATGAAATTTGCTTTACCCACCTGACCACATTCCAAACTATTTTAAATTAGATCAGTTTAAACAGACATTCCCTAAATCCGTGTAATCTTAAATTTTTGGTTGTGTTGGTTCACCAAAGAATCAACCAGCATTTGCTTCTATAATGCTGAACCATAATTGCTTCTCACTGCCTATAGAAAAAAAAAAGGGCAAGCAAATTGCATTTATATTTGCACAGATTTCCAGGCCAAATCTTTCTAAAACTTAGACGACAACCTGAAAATTACAATTACAAGGATTTAGAGTACTTTTGTCGACATAGATATTGCTTTCCAAAAAAAAAAAAAAAANTTTCCAAAAAAAAAAAAAAAAGCTTTCTTATGTGTTCATGCTATAATACAATCAAACAATAAATGTGTGGAAAGCTAGAAATTAGCTTTACATTTGATTTAATTGATATTAACATGGCAAAATGCAGGATTTCTCAGCATGTACTAATAATATGGCTATTCTGTCTTATTTAAAAAATATAGTTCTAGATTTTTGTAGGGGCTCTAACTTAGAACCTGAGGCATTCTTTCTTAAAAGGGTTATTAAATGTGATCATTTTATTTCCTATGAGATGCATCCATGGCTTTCTTAGAGTAAACTTGAGCTCAACATCCAGTACTTTCCCAGTATAAATAAATATTCCCTATAGAACATCTTCTTGCTCCTCAAAGTGAGATCCACCACCACTCCTTGACTAAAAGGTGCCTGAAATCTTGACCCTGCTAACTGGTTTGGTACTCTGATGGAAACATTCCACTCTGGAGGTGATTAGTTTGGGTAGTCCTTGGCTTTATGACAATTGTGCCTCAAATTTCTGTTGCTAAGCACAATGGTCATGAAGTGAGTTTTGCTCCATTTTACAACCTTTCTACAGTTGTTAAGTGAATTAGTTAAGTAAGTAACATTGGTGTTAAATGAATCTGGCATCTCCACTGACTTTGCTTGTCAGAAGTTTGCAAAATGATGATTGCATGACCCCAGGACAATGCAACTATCATACATATGAGACAGTTGTCAAGTGTTTGAATTTTGATCACTTTTTTTGTAACTTCAAATGGTCACTAAATGAATGGTTGTAAGTTGAGGACTATTTATAGATTAGGAGAAGATCTCACCTCTACCCTGTTTATGTATTGGTTGCTCCCTTTTATTTGGTTTTTTTCTTCCTTAGTTTTAATGTTTAATATTTAATGTTTTAACATTTTTAACATTCTGTTTTATATTGTCTTTTATTGTGATGATGCTGTAAGCCAACCAGAGTCGCTTGTGATAAGCAGCATATAAATTTAAGAAATAAATAAAATAGACGGTACAGTGTGTGTGTGTGTATGTATTATATATGATACGATATATGATATGATATGAAATAATGTAAAGTAATGCAATGCAATACAATTCTGTGTTCAATTGTTGGTATTCTATGAAGCTTAGTGCACTGATAATGTACCCTAAACTTGGAATGAACTATCTGCAAGAGAAGCTCTAAACTATCTGCAAGAGAAGCTCTAAACTATCTGCAAGAGAAGAGAAATTTCTATGATAAGTAATGCTCAGTACATTGTAGCCTGAAATGTACAACTATCCACAACAGTAACAAAGAATTTCTACCTGGCAATGAATTGGAGACTGTACCCCAAAATCTTTTTGAGTATATTTTGCCAACTTTTTCATCACCTTTTGCTGATGAACAGAATTAATGGTGGTGTCTACTCATAGTCTTATTTTCTTGCTGGAGATATTTATCACACAATATTTTGCGAGTGCAACTCAAATCATATCTGCTTCTGAATCATTCATTTATGGGAGAATATTAACTTTGCTTTGACATCTTCAACTAAGTCATTTGTATTGGGGCATTTGAAGTCAAAGATAGCTGATCCCTAATGAAGAAAAAGATCTGCAATGCAAGTCAGGAATTTTCTGGAAGAACCATTCTTGGCCAGAATTTGCCTTCCAACATGTCACAGTATTTGAAGCCTCCCATTACTATGATGCCTCTTTAAAAGACCTGCAGTTTTCTTTCACAAGATATGATCTGTATTTTCTTTTGTATTACTTTTAAGTTAATCCATTTATCTGTCATGCTGTTGAGCACAAAGTAACAGTTATGATAATTATCACTTCTTATAATTTAACTGTTCAGTCTGAAGTCAACTCCCCCCCTTCTGTTCAAACATGTTCAATTCTCAAAGACTATCTGTTCAGGTCCAGTGGTGGTATTCAGCAGGTTCTGACCAGTTCTGGAGAACCGGTAGCAGAAATTTTGAGTAGTTCAGAGAACCGGCAAATACCGCCTCTAACCAGAGATTTTACAGTATCCTTCCCCTGCCACGCTCACCAAGCCATGCCCACAGAACCGGTAGTAAAGAAAATGGAATCCCACCACTAGTCAGGTCATTGCAATTTGCTTGGCATGGTGCTTCAGAAGTGATTTGCCATTGCTTCTTTCCTAGAGCTGAGAGAGAGTGACTGACTCAAAGCCCAGCTAGCTTTGTGCTTAAGGAAGGGCTAAAATCATGGTCTCTCAGTTTCTAGCCTGCTGTTTTAACCGCTACACCAAAATAGTCTCAAAGGCAAGCTAAAAACATATAAAAGAGATGAATAAAACATTTTATTGCAAGATTAGAAAATCAGTTCCAATGTACATTGGGTTGACTTTTTGGAGTATGTTAACTCACCATCATACCAGCAATTTATAGCAAAAAACTTGGGATGATAGGCTTGCTGATACCTTACTTAAAACCATTTTGGATTTATTTTTTTTTTGAGAAAAAAAAATGGCCTTAAGTAATTGTATGCTAACACCCTCTTCCTTCTTTGCTGTTCAGTGTATCTTGAAAAACTGTTGGAATACAAATAAGGCAATCTGATAATCTTTAGATAAAATGCATGTCTTGCTTTTCCGCCTTCAATATCACAGATCATATTTTAAAAATTCATGTGAAATATTCCTTAGCTCAGAGCATTTGGGAAGCTGTTTTCAATACTAAAATCTATTTAGGGTCTAGTTACAGAACAGTATTTGATTTTATTTAAAATTATGTCTGAAAATCAGCTGATGACAGCCCTTCACTCTGAGATGAGCCATTTAGCAGAGAACTCTTATATTCAGACAAGAGGGAAGTGACAAAGCATTTGTTGTCTGAAGGGAACCCAACAAATGGCTATGAGGTTTGTATTAGACACTTTTGAAAAATCAGAATACTTAAACTATGATATATAAAGAGTCAGAAGAGAAGTGGTTTTGAAAGATGCTTGCATGGTGGGTTTCATAATTGCTTCAACATTTCTCAAGTGGGAATCTGAAAACCTGTTTTTTTTTTTAATTTGAAGTGTATTTTTGAAGGCCGTTTCATTCAATGAGTTTGTTCATTTTTGTTTAAATCCAGTGCTTAATACTGACAAATGTTGTCTGTTGTGACCCTCAATTATATTTCTCTTTCACATAAGAGACAAAGTCATCCTTCTGAGACCATTTTCCTTCCGAGACCATTTTGTTTTCTGGGTCACCATGACTTGGGAAAAGTCATTTTTATCTGCAATCGTAGTCTTTTGTAGAGCAGTCCTTACAAATACATTTGGATAGGTTTAAGGAGTTTGGAGAAATGGGTTTTGTGTTCTGACATTTTAAAAATTAAAAATTCTTTTCATTCTTGATTCCAGCCTTTGACAATCTCTACATTGTGGCAACATGCCCACTCAAGCCTGTTGTCATCTTATTCAAAAATGTGTTGTGCTTTCCTGAACTCAGTGCCCTTGAAATTTGTTCAGGTAGTAGAGAATTGTTGGATTTGCAGTGCTAATACATCAAAGTGGTGCCAGCTTGGTGCCTGTTTGATGAAGGCTGGTGTAGGTAGTAATGCATATGTGCTTTTTCAGATGTGCTCCAGAAAAAAAAAATGATATCCACATTTTTACATTTAATGGAGAATGCAAGGACAATTCTCCTCCTCATTCTCCAGCATACATTGGACAGACCAATAGAAAAATAAGTACCTGCCTGGATGAACACAAAAATGCAGTAAAAAAGCTGGAACATACTTCCTCACTAGTCCAACACATGAATGAAAGCACAGGTCACAACATCAACTTTCAATGCCAAACTTAGCCATTATGAAAACCGCCCAGCCAACAGAATCATCAGAGAAGCACATAGAGATTTGAAAAGACCTGAAAGCATAATGGAAGAGATGATTCCACCAGACTGTCAATCATTTGTAAGCCTGCACTCCTCAAACAAAAAATCTCCACCACACAGCCAGGCCTAACGCTGGCAAAACAGACTCCCTGATACTTTACAGTTCAAACACACCCCAACCAGGCACCCAGATGAAACCTAGCTTTCTAATAAATGTAGCATCCATTTACTCAAAGCCAGCTGCCTAAAAGCCTCCAAGTCAGGAACAAAATGTTGCCAGCCAATCAAGAAACAAAAAAACCACAAAACAGACAGAAGATATTAGAAAGTTACAATCAGCAGAAACAGCAAACTCTCAAGACCAAAATAAACACAGACCAAGACTTCCAACCATCAGGATGAAGAAAAACGATTCTGGGCACAACAGTTAGGCATCCCAAATTTAAAACTGAAACAACTGTAAGAGTCTGATTCACAGACGAACACAATACAGAAGCCTGATGATGGCAGATGAGATTCTTTCAAAACATTGCTACAACTTTAAAAGCACAGCTGCAAGAACATGGGAAAATACCCGAACAAAGCTGAACAGCATTTTTACGGGTTCAGGTATGTAGGTCGAGGTATGTCCGGGTCTTTTCCCATGTAAGATTAAGAGTATCTTGGTGACATTTCGGCGAGGTCCCACTTGCCATCCTCAGGCTGATGCTTTTGGCTTTGTGCCAGTGCAAGCAATGTGTGATCGGAGCTGCCATCTTTCTGTAAATACTGGTGGTGGGGGCTGGTGTGCTAGGCTGGTTGGCTGTGCTGCTGTCTCTTGATTGGTTGATGGAGTTGATGTTGATATAATGGGCTGCGTGATATCACAGCACATGACCAAGTATACCACAGCAATAAATCTCACAAGGTCATCACACAACCCATTACCCAAGCCATTACTATACAGGAGGCTAATGGAAAAGAGATCAAAACCCAAACAACCCAGGAGATTACAATGCAGGACCCAGGATACCACAAAAAAAAAACTCGCAAACCCATCACAAAACCCATTACCCAAGCCGTTAATCCAAGAGAGGCTAATGGAAAAAAGATCACTACAAAACAAATGGCCCAGGAGATTACAGCACAAGATCCAGGATATCTCCACNAAAACAAAACTCAGAAGGCCATCACACAGCCCATTATACCAACATCAACTCCATCAACCAATCAAGAGGCAGCAGCGCAGCCAACCAGCCCAGCACACCAGCCCCCACCACCCGTATTTATAGAGAGACGGCAGCTCTGATCACACACTACTTGCACTGGCACGAAGCCGAAAGCACCAGCCTGAGGATGGCGAGTGGGACTCACCGAACGTCGCCAAGATACTCTAAATCTTACACGGGAAAAGACCCGAACATGCCTAGACCTACATATACATATACATATATTTGAACTCAAAAATAAAAGAGAAATATCTGTTTCAAATACATGTAATTTTTCTCTTAACTCATCCTTATTGCTGCCCATAAAAAATTTATAATCAATGAATTGTTGACAATTTGAAGCAATTGAAAACACTCAAAATCTAAAGTGTGGAACCTTACAGTTCATCTTACTGTATCAGAGATATAATCCTTAGTGTGAATGTATGTCAACTTTAACACAAAAATGTCTGGTTTTTGCCCAAGCAATACATGTCCTTTCAATAACTCTGTTCCAAATGGCACTTATATCCCTATAGGTTATATCACATATCCCAAAAGAGTGTCATTTTTAGCATGCTTTTCCAACTTGTTAAATTAACAAATTTGCACTGATTTCCTTATTCTGTCATCTAAAGACCACCTTGTAGTAAGACGGTGAACTTTTACACATTCCAGAGCTGATGTACTGTCTAATGTCACTTGTGTCTGTTTGCATTAACTCATGAAAGTTTGAGAAGGTTCTACATTGTGCTTTCCTTTTGAGCTTAATTTGACAGAATCAGTCCCCATGCTAGCTCATGGCACTTATCAGTTAGTCAGCCTTCCTTAGGGAAGACAATTTAGAGTGCACCATATTCTGTTTTCAAATCAAGCACTGTCCCCTCAACAACATAGCTGCTGCATTATTAAACAGGATGCCATTAGCCATACCACCATGCATAAACATTCAATCATATAAAAAGTTACATCATTACATTAAGTCTTTTTTATCAGGTTCATTCATCTTTTAGTGATCAGAAATAGAACTCTTGGGATAAAAGTGCTATTTTGAGAAAGGATAGGATGCCGATGGAATAAAGGCTCTTTTTAATACATTCACGTATTATGGAGAAAAATGGCATGGGTTAACTTCATCATTGCATTTCATGGAAACAGCATTTTAAAGAAAGACATGTGCCAAATTCAAGTGGCCCTCATTTTCTGAATGTTTGCATGTCCACAGGAAATAAAATTGATCAATCACAAATGGACTACAAGCAGTATTAATGTCCAGTAGCAGGATTGAGTAGCTCTTCCACAGAGGTTATGAAAGAAACAAGCGGGACAGATAAGCCTGGGCAAAAGTGGGGAAAGTCACAGGAGCCGCACAGAGTGAAGAGGAAGAGAAAATATATGGAGCACATAACTGCTATGGGAGGAAAGGACTGTATCCTCCACAATCTATATCCTGCCCCAATTCCCATAGCCTCAGATTCTCAGTATTGCAATTTCATTATTAACAGTTTTATAAAGAATTGATATTTCAGTGAATGACAAAGACCATTTATATTGGTTTCTTGCTGCTGATCATCAATGCTATATATTATCCTATCATACCACTTCAATAACTTCATGGACTATTCTCTTGCTTTATCATTAGTTGGATTTTCTTTATATAAAGAAAATTAAACTAAACTTTTTATATTTTTTATATGCAAGCTCTTATTACTAGAGAATGTCATCATCATAATACAGGCTTTATGGTTGTTCCTCCCATTTTAAAACACATTCATCATCTTTTCTCCAGATTCTCAGTTGACATAATTAATTTTTTTTAAAAAGATCTTTAACGGAAGATCTTTTTAAGATCTCTTAAGACCAACTCCACCAACCCTGACGGGGCAAGCTACTAGAATATAAACTGACAACAAACCACGCTCCTTACTAGCACTTGTGTTGTTATCTAGTTTGGGTAATAAAGTGTCTGCAAAGAAACAAGCAAGCTCAGAGAGCATAAGGACCCCTCATTTAAAACCCTGAGCTACAAATATTCTTTGTTAGATCTTTTTTTAATCAATGAAGCTCTTCAACAATAATGTGTCAGCTTTTTCTGAAACCATCTTGAATATTTGATAGCTTCCTTTCTTGATGGGGCTTTCATTTGCCTTGGATGATCCTGTTATATAGTATGTATAGTAAAAGATATGTAAGGTAGTTTCCATACTGTGTTAATTCTTTCTGTTGTTTCCTATATTCATTGGCAGAGCTTGGTTAGAACTTTTACTGATACTTCTGTTGTTTGCCATATTTTTGTAGGCGCAGTATTTCATCAATATCTTTAACATTGTGACTTGATAATGACTGGCATGATAGTCTAACTTTATCTTCCTCTTTAGTACTAGAAGTACTAGTATTAAATGTAATATCTTCTAAAGTATCTTCCATATTGAAATATCTGTTATTTGAATCAACTGCTGTCTGTCCTGTGGTGACTTTTAACATTCCAGGTTGAAACCACCTTCTGAGTTTGGAGATCTTTTAGGAACTATGCTTTGTTTTTTATGTGTTTTTATTTTGAATATATTTACAGAAGTAGTTGAAACGCTGCTTTGTGTCTCTTCTAACCATTTCCTGAAATTCTTTGAGAAGTACCTTACCAAGATCTTTGTCTGTCATGGCTTTGGCTTCTCTTCTGTTCTTAGGAATTTCCATAATCTGTTCTGACATCCAGATTGTTTTCTGTTGTTTCTTAGGCTTTGACAATGTCTTTTTGTATTCATCCTTGTCAACTTTGTCAATGTCATTTCACAGTTCCTCTAAGTTCCTTATTTATAAGGTTTAGGATTCCAAAATAATTTCTGATTTCTACCTCCTTGTATCAATAATATAACCAATTTGATTTCTGTGTCTCATCTGTGTGTGTTGTGAAATCTTTTGGTTGTTTGAAGACTATGTTAATAGTTAATAAAACACTGGATTGGCAGCAGTGGTGGGATTCAAACATTTTTAATTCAAAATTTCCGCTACCCGTTTTCCAGAACTAGTCAGAACCTGCTGAATATCGCCTCTGATTGGCTGAAGTTAATGTCATTTTCCTATTTCAGCTTAGTTTCCTAGTGCTTATATTTCATCTACACTTTTTACCTCTAAAATCAAATTGATATTATTCTATAATTGACTACACTGTGCACATTATTTCTTCTTTGCCTTTCTCCTCCCAAATAGTAATCTTTTTACTGAAAGTTTCCAATCACAGTCCATTTCTATTCAGTGTGTACAGTGTCAATATATGTAGTAAAATAATTTCACCTTTTATTGTGTAGAGCTTTCTCCTGTTCATACTCCCATATTCATCTTCAATTTTTTTTCCAGCATGGTCACATCAGTAATTAGATCTGAAAGGCTTTGTCACCATCTCTTGGCAATCCATGAATTTTTTCATGATAAAATACAGGAGTGATTTATCATTGTCTTTTCCCACTCAGGATGAAATTATGCCTTTGCTATTGACACTAAACTTCCCTTTTCAGCATCTTCCTATATTGTTGCTCTCAATAGGTGCTTGCATGCTTTAGCTGGGCAGCTTCTGAGAATTTACAGTATATTCTTGATATGCATTCTGGATTCTTTGCTCACCCCTTCCAGGAACACCCACTGTACAATGAGACAGCATACCAGCACTTGAAGGAGAAAAAAGTTATGTATTCCAAAACATCTCAATGGTGTGGAAGTCCAAATTTGAGAAATTACTCTGTAAAGTAGTAGTTCTATAAGCATACGAATGACAGAATATTAATAAAACCATAATTACATATAATTTGTTGCCCACCTGATTGTCAGGATAGCTTTTGTTAAATTTAAAATGAAGGTCTGGAGTATTTCATTATTGTACAGTGATTGCTGATTCAAATAAACAAATCATAATCTGAAGTAGAAATAATTGACTGGGTTTGTACAACCAGAATGTAACTTGCTTGGTTTGGCATTAATGTGATATGTCTAGAGTGCCTTATAAATGGCAGTACCCATTCAACTTTTCCCAATTTTGGAAGCTAAGCAGTTTTTGACTCCAGAACCCATTGACATATTCTTTTCTTGATCAGGTTTCAGTCTCAACTTGTTGGGTTTCCCCCACCCCATTTTGGCACTCAGGCACAAGTCCAGAAGTGTAAAAACCTCTCCTTATTTAGAAGTCAGTTGAAAACCAGAATAAGCATTATTAGCACATTAATTGACAATACTTTCAATTTACAAAAACAATCCAGGAAGAAACCATGATTGACCATATTAAAAGATGACATGAAATAAGCAGTATCAACAAAGTTGCATTCCCTTTTAGCCCCCGATAAGAAGTCATCTATTAGGAGATCAGTAGCTGATTCTGTCTTAAAACCAGGCCAGCATTTTGACTAAAAAGAGTTAAGAAAAGGTTAAGCAGCTTCACAGGCACCATTCCTACTTTAATGCCCTTTTTTTAAAAAAAGAGTATTTGTGAACAGATAATAGTTGGCAAAATCCCCTGAATCAAGGAGAACATCTTTAAAATTAGACTCACAAAGGCTTTCTTTAAAGTTGCAGGTACCAGTACATCACATAAAAGTGCAGTCATCTATATGGATGTACCCAATCATTTCGTACAAAATTTTGTACTCAGTAGGGCAAATGCTCTGAGCCTGTAGAAAAAGTATTATCTGGTTTTTTCAAGATTCTTATGTGCTTCTTATTTATGGGGCAGATTTAATAAATGGTTGAAAAACTATTATCTGGAATAATTTTTCCCAAACATATGAGAAATATTATATCAGTATATCTTAGTTGTCATCTATGACCTTAAAGGGAATTACTAAATAATCACTAATGTGGAAAGGCAGGAGCAAAAAACCCTAGAATTTAAGCCCTGGAGCACTGACATACATGTAGGCTGTGATTATTTTATACTACAATAGGCAGATCTTTTGTTGTACTTGGTTTCCTTCTCTGCAGAATATATCTACATTGTCAAGTCACATCCAAGAGTCAATTGCTGAGTAAGACAGTGGCAAAATAAGATATTAACAATCCAGAGAACCTAGAATTATATTGTAGTTATACCATTGAAGTATGACAAGCATAAGTCAAAGCAAATGCTTGCTTCTTTTTAAAACAAGCTGTAGTACTGACTTGCTACTTCAAAATGACTGGACTGGTCTTCACCATTATATTGAGCTAAGATGCCCCCATCTCATCTGTTTATCTCTTTTGAATGTTGCTTCTTTATGAAAACGTCAGTGTGATATAAATATGAAAATGGATTAAATTCTATGTCCTATTTCCAAACATATGCTCTTCAACTAATATTAAATGGTAGGCCATCATTGTGAGTTAAGATGTATGTGTATTTGTTTGTTTGGTGTGCTTAATTAAAAAGAGACTACAGTTTGCTTTGAAGCATAAAACTCTAGTATTACTGAGTTTACAGTGGTAAAACTACTAAAGAGGCCATCACCCCAGAGAGTTTCCTGAAACCCACCTGTCAACTGATGTTACATCAAGTTCAAACAAGCCATGCCTTCCTGTTCCTGCAAAAGCATTCTGTGGCTAGAGGGAAGGAATTTTTTTTAAAAGAACAGAATTGAACTTGCTTCTAAACAGAGTGAAAAAAGAAAGGAAAAAAATGATAACAGCTGTACAGTGTCAGCAGAAATAATGATCTAAAATCCAGCTTCTAGGGAAGTCAGGTAGAGCCCTAATTCTAGTATGCCTTATTTTATTTTATCCAGGAAAGCAATGGTATGGATTGATGTTTTGTTAATCAAAAGAAAATAAATAAATTAACAAATGAAAATTTTAGAAGGATGCTGGATTGTTTAAAAAAGATATCATATACTAATGTTTATTTCAGCTGTTTAGGTAGAAGAGGCAGATAATTTACTGCCCAAAAAGGTGATTGCCTAAATGGATTTGTTAGCTAAAAATGTGAACTAACTTGGGCTAAGAAACTTGATTCTTTAAAGCAGGGCTGTCAAACTCGCGGCCCGCAGACCAGATACATCATGCACAGGTCACGCCCACGCCCGGTTTCGCAAAGGAAGAAAAAGTGGTGATACATCACATGATGAAGCCATGGCAACCCAAGTTTGACACCCCTGCTTCAAAGAAAATAATTGTCCCAAAAAATTGTTGATAACTTGGGTGACTTGACTATAATAGCCTAGAGAAATGTTGATACATGATCAGAAGTCGCTGCCATGATTTGTTATATGTCATATGCATGTCATATATTTATGCATTTTTAAAGTAAAATTCAGCTGTCTGATATGCTGCAATGTTTTCAAATCTTCCATTCTGTGACCATCCAGTTTTTAAACATAGGAATAAATTATACAAAAAACAGAAATGGTCTGAAAACTATTATTATTATTATTGGAGAATCTTTGTCTGCTTGTGCTGCCCCAGCCAGTCTATGGGAATTGGATAGTTACTTAGAAATTATGAGCTGTCCCCTTAAGGGAATGCATCATGGTAAAT